>MU224676.1:3633668-3680079 GCA_018584345.1 Thuja plicata | reverse complement strand
CTCCCCCCCCCCCCCTCCCCCCTGCCCCCTCTCAGTTATTACTAACGATTGAGGTTGAGGTTGAGGTTTGACATGTTCAATTTTGTTGATAACATGAGAGGCTTCGTCAACTTTCTCATCATAATCAATGTCTTTGGGAGAAGAATCTTGTTCAATAGTAATGGTTGTATGAGATGGTAAAGGATTAGTGTATATTTGCAAGTTCTAATTAGGAGATAAAAATGATTTGTTTCCTTGATTAATATCAGAATCTATAGATATAGCATTAGAATCAATAAGGCCTTGAACCACATTTTTCAAGGAATAATATTTCAGTATCATGACCAGGTTGACAATAGAACTGATAGAAAGCTTTGGGATTAAAGAATCTAGAAGGTGGTTTGGATGAGTCAATTGGTTTGATAGGACAAAGTTCAATTATTTTTGCATTCATTAACTTCAAGTACATCACATTATGAAAGGGTTCAAAAAGTAGCATAAAGTACAAGAAGGCCTAAACTGAGAGGACAAAGGAGCCACACCTTTGGATGTTATTGTCACTTATTCATAAACTGTGTTGGAGGATTTGTTGATTTGTATGTAGTTGTTAGTCATCTAAAATTTGTTAAATTGGATGTGGCATCACTCTTATCAACGGGAACATGAGTCAATTGGATTTTTTCTCTCAAATTGACTCACCTGAAGTTGATAATGATGAAACACTGCACACAATTATGTAAAGGAAGAAAACTTAGTAAGGAGTATCTTATCTCTAATGTCCTTTTCTAAGTTAGTAATAAAAATGGGTTGTATATCAACATCAGGCACATGATAATAAATCTGAACGTGCAAATTCTTAAATCTACCAATAATGTCACTAAATTTTTATTTAACACCTTTCTTACAATGCATCAAATCAATCAAAGAAATTTGAGGACCAATGTTGTTTCAAAATTGTTGAATAAAAGCATTAGAAAGATTTTGGAATGAATCAATTGAATAAGGAGGAACAGAACATTACCATTGCAAGACTGTATCTCAAAATTTTCTAGTAAACAAATTTTTCATGAACCTGTAGTAATGAGAGAAATCACTACACAAGGTTTAAAAACTTTTAACATGAATCACAGGATCACCCTTACCATTATAAGTTTCAAGATGAGGAATCTCAATACTTTGTGGAATAATGGCTTGGATAATATATATGGATAAAGGACTATAAATATCACATGTGGGAATGTTGAATTTGGATTGAGTCAAAGAAGCAAGTTTCTGTTGCAAAGAGGAGATGGTTTCAGCTAAGCTATTAATGGTAGAAATAGTGGAAGAAATGATGGGAGGAGAAACATTGGACATGTTAAGAAAATTATTTAAAATGAAGGGAATATTGGAAGAAGCATGAAGAATGGTAGGAGGATTGTTAGAAGTAGGATTGAGATATGAAAAAGGAACACTATGATAAGAAGACATAGATGAAGGTAATGAAACACATGGAACACTTGTAGGAAGAGAAGGAAGAATAGGATTAGGGAGACTCACATGTGTGGGATTAGAAGTTTAGATTGAAGTTGTGATAAGAGGTAGACCATAAGTGGAAATACTAGGCATAGAAGATGAGATAGGAAAATAAGTTTCAACACTTGTAGTAAGAGAAACATAGCCTAATTCTTGAGCACATTCTATAAGACGTATAACATTGGAATTAATAATGTCTAAAATGTCACGCAAGAGGTTAAGATCATGTTCATCATGATGAATGAGTTTTTTTAAACCCTCTACAATGGAAAGAGCCTCACGATTATGACTCTCTAGAGCTAACTTGGTGAACTATAACTGATTGAATGTTTGAATATGTTAATTTGATGATCGCCAAGCTGCAGAAAGTTGATGCAAGACATTAAATTAGTTAATGTATTGTATTGGCATTGATTTCAACTTGATATAATCTAATTGGTTATATACATAGTGTCAAAGACTTCAAAGAACCGGAGAGATAAAGGTTATGCTATCAGTAATTCATAAAATATCAGTATGCACTAAGTGACAAAAAACACCAGCGGTCATTGCACCTCGGCGGATAGAGAAGCCTGAGAGGAAAGTCACAGTGATACCCAAGCAAGAAACCCGAGAAAGCATTACCATCAAGTAGAATCATAGTGTTACCCAACAGACAGACAACCCCGATGGAGATGCCTGACGAGAACTGAAGTGTTGACCGAGCCAACAAGGAGTTAAACACCGAAAAGAACTGAAGTTCAAAAATGACAAAAGACTTAGCTGGCAAGAGCTAAAGAAGAAGTTAATTGGTTTTTAATATTGTTTTCATCAAGTTAAAATCCAGAGATAAGCGAGATTTTTAAATCTATTTTATTCTAGTTGTCTAAGAGAAATCTATAGGATAAAACTGAAGTAAATATTTAAAGAAAGAAATGTGAAGATTGCAGATCACGCCAAGAACAAGAAATTCAAGGACTTAGAAATGGTGAAATCACGTCTATAAAGAGACAATCCAATTCATTATGAATTAGGGGTGAATAGAGAAGAGGATATTAAAGAGAAACTAGTGAAAGACTTCACACAGTCCTGATCAATCAAGCTAAAGAATAGAGAGAATATTTCTATGGATGCCAAGCAACAGAGAAGCACAGCATCACCGAGCAGAAAGAAGTGGAGCAAAAGTATTGAAAGGAAACATTTATCAAAAAGGTATTATGACCTTACAATAGATCTGAACATATGCAAAGTATATTTGTTTATATGAACAGATCATATATTGTTTCAGTTTAACCATTGAATCAGAGAAGTCTCTAAACCAAGTAGGATCTAAATAAATCCTTTATAAATTGAGATACATCCCAAGGAGTATCAAAAGGTTAATTCATGAAGATAACATAGTGAAATGCCAGATATCAAGTGATTAACTGTTAGTGATAAATCCTCTAACAAGGTTGCACTTAACAATGTGTTTGTAACCTTTAACAGGGTTGGCTCTTCATCGAGCTCACTTCAGAAGAGTGAAAATTTTGGGTTACCAGTCCCAAGTGGTTTTTCCCTTAACAGGGTTTCCACATTAAAAATCCATGTGTCAAATGTGTTTATGAGTCATTTCTTTCATGTTTTTCTTTACACATTACTAAAATAGGACTGATCGGTATACACTAACTTATTTACTATATTTTGATAAATGATAGACTGCTAATCGGTAAAGATAAAGAATAAGGTTTAAAAGTGAACTCCAAGCAGTAGTAATTTGAGAAGATAATCTAAAGGCATACACCTTGTAGGACTGAAGATAACTAGAGGCTTATAATTGTGGTAATAATTTTTTGGGTTAATTTATTGGAATATTGTTTAGGCCACTAATTAACCCCCCCCCCCCCCAACCCCCTCTCAATTATTCTAACAATTGGTATCAGAGCTTGTATTCTTAGAAGGAAGGTTTCAAGACCTAAAACAAATATCACAAGATGAGAAAATAGGATGTGCCAAATTTGAACAAGGACAACTTTGCATCATGGAAAAGCATGATAAGACTCCACCTATCAAGTATTGGAAATGATGTTACTCAATACTTGGATACTAAATATGTGTTTCCTATAGGACCTCACACACTTGAGAAATTAAGAGAAAAGCATGAGCATAATTCTATGATGATAGAACTTGCTTCCTCACTCTCTGATGTTGAATTTGAAGATGTTAATACATGCACCTTTGCATAGCAAATGTGGGACAAAGTGAAGCTGGTACATGGAGGAGATGCTAATGTACTAAGAGCTAAGGAAGAAATCCTAAGAGGTAAATTTGATGACCTAAGAATGAAAGGAGAAAATATCAATCAGTATAGCTCCAGAATAAAAGAGGTAGTCAATGTTATCTAAGGATTTGGAGGTGTACTTGAAGAAATAGTGGTAAGTAAAATCCTAAGAACCTTATTGCCTGTATATGCTATTAGAGTATCTGCTATACAAGAAATGAGATTAGTAGCAAACAATAATGTCACTCTAGATAGTTTGGTTGGTAGACTAATTTCATTTGGGATGAATAACTTTGATAATAGTGTCTTACCATCTATTGAGTCTGCATTCAAATCTTCTTTGAAAATAAGTAAGCCAAGTCATAAACACACTATGAGAAATGATAGTGAAATTGATAGTGATTACCAAGATCTTTATGAGATTGAAGCACTAATGGATAGAATATTGAAGAGAGGAAAAGGTAGATACAAAAGTAAATTACCACTTGTATGTTTTAATTGTAAAGATATTGGACACTTTGTTGCTAGATGTCCTAACAAAAGAAAAGATGATAGAAGTAATGACAGATCATATGAAAATAAGTTTGATAGAAGTGATAACAGATATTACCGAAGCAACCTACAATATGACAGAAGAGATACTCGAGACTACAAAGACAAAGGGAAGAAAGATTGTTACATGGTTGAGAACAAATTTGGAGATACTGACATCAAATCAGATGAAGACATTGAGATGGTATTTGTGGCCATGAAGGAATTCAAATGAAGAGGAAAGGTATGTTGAGACTACACTCATATCTAAGCTTAGTAATAATGATGTCTAGATTATAGATAGTGGTTGCACTCACCACATGACCGGTGATAAATAAAATTTTAAAACTTTTGAGAATTATAATGGTGGATCAGTAAGAATGGGTAATGACACACCTTGTCCAGTTGAAAGTAAAGGAACCATTATGTTGAATAACCTGATCAAATGTGAAAATGCATACTGGGTAAAAGGACTTAACTATAATGTATTGAGTGTTTCATAGCTGAATAATACAGGTCACCGAGTAGAATTTGAGAACAAAAAGGCAAAGATCTTTAATGAATTAGGAAGGTTGATCGGAACTGGTGAACAGATAAAAGGTAACCTATTCTATCTTGATGATATAAACACTACTTGTTTAATGGCTAGAAACGAAGACATATGGTTGTGGCATAAGATATTATGTCATGTGAATTTTGACAACATGATTAAGATAAGAAATAAAAGGAAAGTAGGAGGCTTACCAAGCATGTCAAAGCCTGAGCATATCATATGTAAGAATTGTCAAAAAGGTAAAATGAAAAAGTCTAGTTTCAAGACCAAAGCCCATACATCTAATTATATTCTAGAATTAGTCCATACTAATCTCTATGGACCCATGAGAACAAAGAGTTACTATGGTGATAGATATTTCATTCTCTTTGTTGATGATTATTCTAGAATGATGACAGATATGTTCTTAAAAGAAAAATCAGAAGCATTCAAGATGTTTAAATGGTATAAAGCTATTGTTGAAAAACAAAGTGGTAAGGAATTAAAATGCTTAAGATTAGATAGAGGAGGAGAATTTGTTTCTGATGAATTCACTAACTTTTGCAATGAGCATGGAATTAAAAGATAGGTTTTTGCACCAAGGACACCATAGAAAAATGGGATTTATGAAAGAAGAAAAATATCCATTGTTGATTATGCAAGAATACTGATGATTGAGAAAAGAATCACGCAAACATTCTAGAGGGAAGTTTCCAGTACTATTGTCTACACATTGAAAAGAGTACAATTAAAGAAAGATACCAAGAACACACCCTATGAGCTATGGTATGGATACACACCCAATGTAAGTTACTTCAGAATTTTTGGAAGTCAATATTATATTTCAAAAGAAGATAGAAATGGAAATCTTGACTCCAAAAGTGAAGAAGGAATCTTTCTAGGGTATTCCACCAAGACCAAGGCTTATAAATGTCTTAACAAGTCCTCTAACAAAATCATTGAAAGTGCAAATGTCAGAATAGATGAATATACAGAGACAAATGATGAGGAAAGAAGAAAAGAACTAGAAGACTACAATAGGTTTTACATTAAAGAACCTGACACTCTTCCTGAGCAACAGTGTATCACTCCAGAGCAATAGAACATTGCACACGAGCATCATGGTGCAAATACCTAAAATTAGGAAATTGCTCTAAATGATGTTCTGAGTGATGGAGACTGGAATGAAGGTCAAGATGATGATCATAATGATGAAAAAAGAGCTAAATTGATACTTGCAAAGTATGTCAGAAGACATCATCCACAAAACCAGATCATAGGAGACAAGAAGCCTGGAATGAGAACAAGAAGTAACTCACTGAACACTAGATGTTTAATTTGTGGTTTTGAGCCCAAATCTATTAATACTGCACTTGAAAATGAAGAATGGTTCATTTCTATGAATGAAGAAATAGAACAGATTGAGAAGAACAGAACATGGACATTAGTACCTAGACTAGATGACAAGAATGTCATTGGTGCCAAATGCATATTCAGAAACAAGATGAATAAGAATGGATAAGTCACAAGGAACAAAGCAAGATTAGTATGCAAGGGGTATGCACAAGAAGAAGGTATTGACTATGGAGAAACCTTTTCACCCATTGCTAGACTAGGAGTAATAATTTTACTTGCTTATGTTGCATTCAAATGATTTGAGGTATACCAAATGGATGTCAATTGTGCATTCCTAAATGGAATACTAGAAGAAGAGGTATACATTAAACAACCAGAAGGGTTTGTTGATCCTAACAAGAGAAACATGGTTTTTAGACTATAAAAAGCCTTGTATGGATTGAAACAAGCACCTAGAGCCTGGTATGAAAGACTTTACTCCTATCTCATAAGCATAGGATTTGTAAGAACAAGTGAAAATAGCAATATGTATTTAAAATCAGACTCTAAAGATAATATTTTGATTGCTGAAATATTTTTTGATGATATCATATTTGGGGGTAATGATATGTTATGTAAATATTTTTCTAATGAAATTAGCAAAGAGTTTGAGAGGTCAATGTTGGGGAGATCAAATCCTTTCTTGGTCTACAGATTCTTCAAAAATATGCAGGCATATATATCACACAATCCAAATACATCAAGGAAGTGTTGAAGATATTCAAGATGGAAGATTCCAAACCATTTGGAACACCTATGGAAACTGGATGCAAGCTAACAAAGGGAGATAAATCAAATGAGGTAAATAAGACCTTGTATAGATCAAAAATTGGAAAACTAATGTATGTTGTTCATACTAGACCGGATATAGCACATGCAGTTGGAATAGTTGCAATATTCTCTGCTAATCCCAAAGAATCACACATGAATATTGTCAAGAGAATCTGATATATCTAAAGAACACCGAGGAATGTGGCTTATTGTATAAAAGAGAAGGAAATTTTGAGCTTCAAGTCTATACAAATGTTGATTGGGCTGCAAACTTAGATGATAGAAAGAGCACAACTGGAGGAGCATTCTTCATGGGTGACAGACTTGTCACATGGATAAGTAAGAAGAAAGGATGTATCTCACAATCTATTACAGAAGCAGAATATGTGGTTGTTGTTGCAAACTGCTCTAACATTGCAAGGATCAAACAGTTACTGGAAGGTATGAATATGAAAATTATTGAACCAGTGATTATCTATTGTGATAATACTAGTGCAATAAATATTTCTAAAAATACAGTCATGCATGTTAAGACTAAGCATATTAAAATCAAGTATCATTACTTAAGAGAACAAGTGCAAGAGAAAGAAGTGATACTAGAATATGTTCAATCCAAGGAACAATTAGCTAATACATTCACAATGGCATTGCCTAAAGATAAATTTGAGTACCTGATAAAGATATTAGGGGTCTGAACCTTGTCTATTGGTCAATAAGATGACTAGAAGGTTGCATCAACCTACACATAATCAGAAGATCATTCATGTTGATGCAAGAAAAAAGATGAACTGAAAAGATACATCAGTACACAGAAAGGTACATATCTGCACCAAACACCAGAGTCATTATATTGCTGATGGATAAGGAAATTCAAGGAGTATATTATAAAAAGGAGAAAGGATATAACTTTGGCATTGTTGTCAAAGGGGGAGAATATCAAGATGGGAGAGAGTATCCTGAGAATATCCAAAGGGAGATATTACATATAAAATATCCATCATGACTATCAAAAGGAAGAGAAGTATCTTAAGGGAGAGATGACTATATTGTTGTCAAAGGAAAAAGAGATGATCAAGGAGAGGAACAATCAAAGGGAGAGAAAACATTAAAAGAAGAGATTCTACAACACAGGGAGAGACAGAATCAGAAGCTTCCACATCTATCCAATGAAGGGATTGAAGATTGAAGAAAGCACTCTGCAAGAAACAAATCTAAGCTAGAAGAGCTTACCGAGAGCCAGACATTTGTATTGGTTATAGTACAATAAATTTTGTAGATTGATGAACTACAACTGATATATATTTCCTATTGTATTAGTAGTAATGTAGTGTGTTGCCATCAATTCCAAAGGGAGAGATTGATGAACTATAACTAATTAAATGTTTGAAGATGTTAAGTTGATGATCACCAAGCTGCATAAATTTAATGCAAGATACTAAATCAATTAATGTATTGTATTGTCATTGATTTTAACTTGATATAATATGATTGGTTATATACATAGTGTCAAAGACTTCAAAGAACCAGAGAAATAAAGGTTATGCTATCAGTAATGCATAAAAGTTTAGTATGCACTAAGTGAAAAAAAACACTGACAATCAGTGCACCCCAACGGATAGAGAACCCTAAGAGGAAAGTCATAGTGATGCTCAAAGTCATAGTGATATTTGATAAAGCATTACTGATGAGTAGAATCACAGTATTACCTGACAGACAGACAACCCTGACAAAGATTCCCGAGGAGAACTGAAGTGTTGACCGATCCAACAAGGAGTTAAACACCGAAAAGAACTGAACTTCATAAATGAAAAAAGACTTAGCTGGCAAGAGATAAAGAAGGAGTTAACTAGTTGTTAATATTGTTTTCATCGACAAGTTAAAAGCCAAAGATAATAAAGAGTTTTAAATATTTTTTATTCCAGTTGTCTAAGAGAAATCTATGGGATAAAATTGAAGTAAAGCTTTAGAGCAAGAAAGGTGGAGATTGCAGATCATGCCAAGAACAAGAAAGTCAAGGACTTAGAAATAGTGAAATAATGTCTATAAAGAGACAAGCTAATTCATTATGAATTAGGGGTGAATAGAGAAGAGGATGTTGAAGAGAAATTGGTGAAAGACTTCACATAGTCCTGATCAATCAAGCTGAAGAACAGAGCTAATATTTATGTGGACACTAAGAAATAGACAAGCACAACATCACTGAGTAGAAAGAAGTGGAGAAAAGGTATTGAAAGGAAACATTGATCAGAAAGGTATTATGAGCTTACAATAGATCTGAACATCTGCAAAGTATAGTTTTTTATATGAACAGATCATATATTGTTTCAATTTAACCATTGAATCAAATAAGTCTTTTAACCGAGCATGATCTAAACAAATCCTTTAAATATTGATACATCCCAAGGAGTATCAAAAGGTTAATTCATGAAGATAGCATAGTGAAATGCCATATATCAAGTGATTAACTGTTAGTGATAAATCCTCTAACAAGGTCGCACTTAACAATGTGTTTGTAACCTTTAACAGGGTTGGATCTTCACCGAGATCACTTCAAAAGAGTGAAAATTTTGGGTTACCAGTCCCAAGTGGTTTTTCCCTTAACAATGTTTCCACATTAAAAATCCATGTGTAAACTGTGTTTATGAGTCATTGCTTTCATGTTTTTCTTGACAAATTACTAAAATAGGATTGATCGGTATACACTAAGTTATTTACTGTATTTCGGTAAATTATAGACTGCTAATCGATAAAGTTAAAGAATAAGGTTTAAAAGTGAACTCTGAGAAGTAGTGATTCGAGAAGATAATCTAAAGGCATACATCTTGTAGGACTAGAGATAACTAGAGGCTTATAATTGTTGCAATAATTTTTTGGGTTAATTTATTGGAATATTTTTTAGGCCACTGATTCACCCACCCCCCCCNCCCTGATTCCCCCCCCCCCCCCCCCCCCGCCCTCTCATTTATTCTAACATAACCAATGTTCCAACTTTTCTAATTCATGATTAAGCTTATGCATTTGGGTAGGAGGGACTCTTCATCCGTCATCTTCATCATGAGAAGAATGAGAAGAGTTATTATCTATGATAGTATTTGTGTCATTAGGATGCATGGTTGTTTCATCAATATTCCTAGGAAAGAAAGGAGGTTCAGGATCAAAGGAACCCATGATTCTACGACTTCTTCTAACTGGAATACTATAGGTTGGACTCAAAGTGATAAATCTCATACACACATGAATGAAAGGAAGGAAAGATGCAATGTAAAATTTATTGTAAATAGAGATTATCACAATGCATACAAAGTAAATCTAGATATGAAAGAAGATATAACACCAAATGAACATATATTTAAATGTATACCATGTAATAAAAAAAAGTAGATCTAAATATGGGAATGAAAAATCTATCTAGCCAAAGCATGCAAGAGATAATCAAAGAATGTAAAGGAAATCCAACACCAAGGGAAATAAAATAAGTTAGGTTCACCAAAATGTATTTGGTGAACACAAAATAATGTAAATACAATGCCAAGGAGAACCAACTGGATCCAAAGAATATCTAACTACTAAATCAAGAATTATGAAGCATGAAAGTGGCAGATTCACAAAAATGTATATGGTGAAATAGTGATCAATGGTAGACCGCCAAGTCACACATATGCATTGAGAAGACCCTAAATCCAAATCCTCAAGCCAAATATTATTTGTACAACCCAAGGATGATAGTGGCACAAATAAAAGATCTAGGTAAGGGGAGAATTTAGGGAATTCTTTATGTGATGTAAGAAAATGATAAAAGATCTTCTATTTTTTATTTGAAAGAAGATATAACAGCAAGGTATAATAATAAATCTGATCTAATGAGTAAAGTAGATGCAAGAAGTAGGGAAAGAATGTATGTACCCTGAAATAGAATAGAAAGGTGTGCAAATTGTTGGTTCCCAAAACTGCCAATTGGAAATCCAAGAGCTTTTTCCAATTCTCCTAGATTGCTTCAATCAGTCTCGGCCAACAAATGGGAATAGTCCAATTCCCCTGCACTTCAGGCTTCGCTAAACCTAGGTGGGTAAACCCTCACCCCAAACACAAAGGTGTCTTTATATAGTGAATTTAAACTTGTTTGATTTCTCAAGGTGGCAAATATTCCTTGAGACTGATCAGAATAATAAAATACACTTCTTACTTGTGCTTAAAAGTTATGAACATTTTTTGAATTCTTTGTAAATAGAATTTGTATTTGTGTCTGAGTAAAATACTTCGGGTACCATATAATATAATTTGCAAGGATGAAATGAAAGAACTTCAATGCTCATACAACTGTAAAGAAATACATAGGTCAGTCTCTTATCCAACTAATTGGGTGGAATGTAGTCAAGCTTTGTTTGAACCCTCATGTACACTCTACAATTAGATTTTAGATTCTCTCCCCCGTGACATCAAGGATGAATTGATGATAATATTTGTTTTAGTCTAAGAGAATTTTAATTCCTTGGCAGAAAATCAATTAGACAAGGATTTGCATAGATGAGAAATTCATATACAACTCTTGATGTTTGAAAACTAATATTAAAAGCCTTCAATTTTTTGACATCTAATCATAAATAGAAAACTCTGTGTAACTGAAAATGCAAAGGACCAATCTAATCAAATACAATTAAATTAATTCTTCAATCTTGGATAGGAAACAAATTTTCTTTGTATTAATAACAAAGGTGAATAAAAATTTATTTACATTTTAGTTGCAGTCACCATTCATTCTATCTTCTTACAGTGCCCCCTTTCTTTATATCTATTATTATATTATATGTCTACACAAGATCTTAATATCCCTTTTATATAATACGAAGGGATGCAACAAGCTAAGGACCATGACAAAATGTCTATTCTAAACTAAACCACTATTTTAGGTAGTAACTACAATCTTTATATATAATTCACATGAAATTAACTCCATTCAGTTGAATTATCCCAAGCATGGCCAAAACTTCATCATCAAGATCATCGTCGACCTAGCCATTTTCATTCATCTTGATTTCTCGTGCAAGGTCGTGTTACTCTGCTTGATCCTACCCCACTTCTAACTTGTACATGTCACACTCATATGATGCATAACTCGTTCTAATTTCCCAGGCCAATGTCATTAGGTTGTTAAGAAGGTTTGGTTGATCTTCTTCTATCTCTATCAGATCAGGTTGCATCACTTGATGTGGATTTTCATTCCAAGGGTTAAAAACCGTTGGTAAACCCCTCCTCTAGCTTGAAATTCAAATATGTTGTACTCATGTCAGTTTTTACCCACTTATAGAAACATTTAAGGAGTTTACCACCTTCCAAAACACCTAATTTCATTTCCTCATTAAATGCAAGCATGATCAGCTGGCCTCGCACACTTGAATTTAATTTCTTTGCATCATACATTCTCTAGGGAATAACAATCCCATCTTATCCATCTTGGAGTACATATCCTTGATTACTGTTTTAAACCTTTTTCTTAACTCAAAGGCTAATCAGTGATATAACACATCTTCCCATATGTATTTCCATATCCTTAATAAGATCTTTCAATCTGCTCAACAATCACTTCAATTAAATGAGAACCATTCTTTTAACTCTGTATCTCATATTAATCTTATAAATATATTTGGTAATCTTGAAAGAGATTTTCTTTATCTCTTTTATAACTAATGCTAATTTAATTCTTGAGACATTTCAAGCGTGAGAAATCTTCCAGTTTAATTCAGTTATTAATTTGACCATCCTTAGTCTTTTTGCCATTTTGTAGTTCATTTAAAAGGTTCCCCGCGAAACAGCGAAATAGCAAAATTCTGCCATTTAGAAACTGTTAATTCTTTGGCCTACGAAATAGCGAAAAATGATGCTCTTTTGCATATAATTTCAAATTTTATCTCTTCATCATGCATTTTTATTTGAAACATTAACACCAATAGATAATTTTGATCTTTCTAATTGGAAAAAAATCAATGTTGCAACACAAATGTTCAAAATCTGTCTAACAGAGTCCTGAAATGTCCTAGTACCTGAATCTAGTAGTCTCTAATCTGCAACTCTGTAATTTGCAACTTTATGTTCTATCTCAAGAACAAGTTGAAAGTGGTTCAACCTATACCCAAATTGTTCAAAGTCATAAATAGAAACTGGATTTGGACAAGTCTATGAACTGGGTTTTTGGTTCTGTAACTAGAATCTACAACCTGAATGCTAGGGTATATGTTGAAGGTTCTACCTATACCAGATAGTCTCAGAATCTAAAATAGAAAATGGATCTGGAAAGTTCTCTTAAATGGGTACTCATATCTGTAATTAAATATTCATTTTCAACATGCACTTGCACACAAGAAAGAAGGAGAAATTGTTGATGGAAAGGGGCTTGCCTTGGTCAAGCCCCTGTTTAGGAATTAAGCTTGAAAAAAAATAAGTAAAGCATGTAAAACAAGAAAAATGTAAGTATTCACCTTGCTTCATCAAACCCTTTTGGATGGATATAGATCTACTATACCCACAAATTTGTATGCTTTCTTGATTGAATATTGAATTATAGAAGGTAGGATGTATTCATCAATGCAAGAGATCTACACTTGCCAAATCATGTATCATGGATGCATGTATGTTTGATATGATTGGAGGAAAGGAATGAAGATATGGATCCTCTTGCTCAATTGGAATCCACCACTACTCCATCATGAGAGAGAGATTCATACAATAGTCTTTAAATCTTAGAGCCAAATCCTTGCTTGAAATCATCTTAGGCTTGAATGCTTGCAATTGTAAGCAAGAAATGGATGCAAATGGATGTCTTATATGTTAATGGATTGATAACATATGTATGTGGATGGAAAAATGAAAGGTAGAGGCCTCCTTTAATAGTGATTTTGGTGTTTAATTTGCAGAGGTCGACCTCACTAGGCAGGAAACTGAAAATATTGTGCATCAGGCCTGAAACCCACTAATTTAAAATCTCAAAGCTATAGGTCGAAAGTGGTTCGACCTATACCTGGTATAGGTCAAACCAGGTTCAACCTATACCCAAGAGGGTAAATTTTGAAGCATATTTATGAGGCCCAAGGATTATTAAAGGGCTCGGGGAAAATGAAGAGAAAATTGGGCATATCTGTGTGTGTATTTATTGGACCTACAAGCTGCAACACAACACTTCAATATGTCATTAGATTAGTAATAAAAATGTAAAATATTAGATGACAAGCACATAGAAACCACTAAAATTGACATATTGCTTCCTATCTAAGAAGAGTATGATAAATTCTATAATTTCCCTCAGATTATGCATAAATCAATGACGTATACAAGCTTAGAATGGAACATTTAGAGAGAGTTCAAGCTAAATGCTAAAGAAAAGTTCATTTTAAGTGCACCAAAGAAAGATTATGAAATTATGTAAAACAATGAACTAAGAATGCATTTAGATTTCTAATAAATTATAGCAGCATAAGATTACTTTCAAATTCTAAATGTAGCGGCCAATTGAGATCAAAATTCATTCCTTTTATAGAAGAATTTGAGGAATGAGTGGTTAGGATTGATTTGTGAAGAGAGGTGGAGATTGAATCTTTGGTGCTCCATGTGAGTGATCCAAGTGATTTAACTCTCATTGGCTAATGGATTGGCTTTCCATTTTACAAGTGAGGAGTTGTAATTAAGAGATTTATTTAATTCCTTTAAATTAATTACTTTAGCCAAGTATTTAATTGTTTTGATTTGATTTCAATAGCCTAATGTAATTAATGTGAGTTAGTGATGAAATCACTTTGATTTTAGGAGATTAAATTGATTTTAATGAATTATGCCAATATTTGAGTGATTTTCTTGACATAATTAGGGGAATGATCACACTTAGGGCCCGTTTGTTTCTAGGAATTGACTAGGAATTGGCATACCCGCATGTTGGTATTGTTGAATTCAGTGTTTGGTTCCAAAATGAAAAATAGGAATAGGGTTATGCGAATTCTAATTTTGGGCCTTTTTGAGCATTCCACAATTCCCCCTCGAGACTTGGAATTGGAATTGAAAATTGGAATTGGAATTGAGAGTATTATTTTGGGAAGGAAAATTCATTCCCATTTTTGTGTTTTATATATATATATATATATATATACATGTGTGTATATATATAGTATAGATACTTGTATGTATATACACACATGTGTGTATATGTATGTGTATGTGTATATATATACACATATGTATATGTGTGTGTGAATATACATGTGTGTGTATATACCCTTGTGTGTATATATACATGCATGTATATATAGTATATATACATGTATGTCTATATACACACATGTGTATATACATATACATATGTATATACACATATGTGTATATGTGTATGTGTATATATATACACAAATGTGTGTATATATGTGTATATGTGTGTATACACACACATGTCTGTATGTGTATATATATACACATATGTGTACATGTGTATATACATACATGTATGTGTATATATATATGTGTGTGTATACATACATATGTATATATACATGTATGCATATACACATGTGTGTGTATATACATATGTGTATATATACACACACATGTGTGTGTATATACACATATGTGTGCATGTATATACACACACATGTGTGTGTATATGTGTGTATATATACATGTGTGTATACACATATGTGTGTGTATATATGTTTATGTGTGTATATATGTGTATGTGTGCAAAAACAAAATTCCAATTTCAATTCTAGTTGTGTGGAACCAAATGCAGAATTTGCATCTTCTCAGTCATCTTCTAGGTGAACCAAATAGGACAAGCACATATTCTAGAATTCATTTTGAGAATAGCAGAATTCCAGAATGGATTCAATTCTAGAATTGGCAATTCCAGCATGCACAAATTCCATGAAAGAAACGGGCCCTTATGAAAAATAGGATCTCTGGTTAGAGTAGACCAAATCAGGGTGGTTACAATTTCCCCTCTTTGAATTGGTGTGCGAATAGAGCATTGATTCAAAGAATGTCTGATGTTGACTTCAAAAAGTTTGACAATTCTACTCTTCATTAAATGAAATGTCTAATGAGATCAGTCTCGCACTTGATTTAACTAAGACTGATAGTATCAGCTTTGAACTTGATCGAACAAAGGTCAATAACAAAGAACTTAAAGATACCAATTCTGAACTTGATTGAACAAGAATTGATAATACTGACTCCAAACTTGATCAAATGAAGGTCAATACGAAGCTTCTAAGAGCTTTGAGGTATCAATTATTAACTTGATCGAATGAGAATCGATAATACTGACTCTGAACTTGATCGAATGAAGGTCAGTACGAAGTTGTTGAGAGCTCTAAGGTATCAATTCTAAACTTTATTGAACAAGAACTGATAGTACTGACTCCGAACTTGATTGAATGAAGGTTAGTACAAAACTACTACAAGCTTGATAAAGATCTGAGAATTTGCAGACATAGATATCCAGCTTGTTTAGCATTGAATCTTTCTATCCAACAGTCCCAACTTGATCGAAGGAAACTGCCATGCACCTAGTCTTTTGATGATGAAGTCATTTTTTATGCTTTTTGAGCAATAATTTGATTGAATTTAAGTGTGATCATGCCCCCTCGGGAATGAAATCAAAGGAAAACAAATAAAATCCCTCTATAGAATGATAGATCATTTGGAACAGATTGATTGGATTGAAAAAGAATCAATTAGAAGTAGCGATGAAGCGAAGATGTGTTAAGAGAAAACACAATTTTACCAAGTCGATTACTTGAAAAAGTAAATTTTGAGTCTGATAAAATGATGTAGGACCAATATTTTGATAAGGAATGTGAAATTTTCTAATAGAGAACCCAGAAAATTGATTGTGGAAATCCTGCAAATCATTTTCTGAATATATAGATCAATTCTACATTTTTGGGAGACTGTCGCAAATTTTTTACTATGTTGTTAAAAACATTGCCTGTGCATTCGATTTCATTCTTGATAGATCTGAGAAGAACAAAATTGAATTTTTTTAGTCTAGGAAGAGTTCTGGAGCTTCCAAACAGCTCAAAAAGGTCAATATTAGTGTTGAAAATCACTTTTTACTCATTCATTTTCACTTTTATCCTCAGTAAATCCAAAGCTCTGCAGAGAGATGGTGGTCCCCATGGAGAAAAATTTATTTGAGCTAGCATGTCGACACCAGCACCCAGCCCATTACGCACAGCTGGTGAGTACATTGATACCTACCTATTTATGCTTTCTATTTTCATTTTGTCAAATTTTGCAGTAGTTAGGAGTCTTTCCATTTCCAATCACATCCCATGTCCTGGATCACTTCCGGTCAATCTCACATCATATCTTGTTTTCTTATAGAATTCTGGATTGCACCCCATCAAATTAGGATCACATCCCACTAGGTAGTATTTCATCATTTTTAGTACATGTTGGTCCAACCTTTGAATGTGTCACATCCTGTGAAAACAGGATCGCAACCTGAATCCTGTGTTGCATCTTGTTAAAATAGGATCGCTTCCCGGATTCCCCATCGTATCCAGTAAATTGTACATCGCATATGGTATGCAAGATCAAATCTGGGAAAAACATTGTCTTTTTCTATTTAGGAGTTAGTTTATTTCTAATTTGACTAGTTTTCCTCTTTTTGAAGGCAAAAAAAGACTTAACTATTAGCTTTTCTGAGTAGTTGCCTTTGTTAGGATACTGATGTAAGCCTGTAAATGTGTTCTTTGACAGATTGATTTTGAGTTTGTATCTTTTCGAGGACCTCATCCTTCATGATTCCTTGCCTTATCTCGATTATTTATATCCAATGAGTTGCAGATTATAGGGCATCTCAGATTGACGTCACTTATAGATTTACCCGACATTAGGATAAATCGAGGGTTGTTGATTGCTCTAAATGAGAGATGGAATTTAGAGCACAACACCTTCCATCTCCCAACTGGCGAGATGACCATCACACTAGAGGATGTGTGGTGTATTATGTACATTCTAGTTATGGGTCGAGAGGTATGGTTTGAGTCACACTCTACCATAGCGATTGCTTCTACATGGAGATACTTTGCAGATCTGTCTATAGTTCGTCGTTATCTGACCTAGGAATACATGTGTGATCACTATGATCTTTTACATGTTTATCTTGTTGGATTTATTTGATGTATCCTCATGCCTGACAGAGGTCACCATGGATTCATTTGTGGCTGGGTAGAGACATTAGAGAAGATGGTTGTCTCTTCTTGCAAATTTGGCTGGGGTAGTTGTATATTATCCTACATGTACATAGAGCTACATGAGATTGTCTATGAGTACTCTCGGAGTATGACTGTTGAGATATTGATTTTACAGATCTAGGCCTGGGAGCACATCCCAGTTACACGGTTGATAGTAGATAGGCAGATACAACCTGAGAAGCCATATGTGTATATTTATTTAGGATTCATCCAGTAGCCCCATTTGGGTAAGCTGAAATACTGGCGTGGTTTTTTTTATGACATGACAGTGGTCAAGTGGAGGCCATACTTAGATTGTGAGGAGTGGACCTCATACAGGCGGCAGATGCCTTACTTTTTTTAGAGTAGATATTTGATTGGTCATTTATGGTACATTGTGGAGAGATTCATTATTACTCGTACGTTGAGGCAGTATGGCCAGATTCAAGGTATTTCATAGTATTTCACAGCTTACGCACGCATCCATGATGAGGAGCCTCAGTGGGGAGCCCAATTTTCATATGAGACTGCACAGCTAGAGATCAATCAGATGGTCACATTCAGATGGGATTACCTTCCTGATGTTGCAGATGATCAGTGCATAGATGTGTATCTTTCCCATTTATTATAGTTTCCCTTTTCTCAATTTATAACACCAGACAAGATAGAACCTCGCATAGAGGATTCCCTTGATTATGATCCTACGAATGATAGGCCAGTGCAACGTAGAGGTGGAGCTCAGAGAGATTAGAGAGGTGGAGGTGGTAGGGATGGTGGTAGAGATGGTAGATGCCCTCCCCAAGACAGAGCTCAGAGACATGGTCGAGATGATAGGGGAGATGATGGAGATGATAGGGGTGGTGGAGTGGGTGGTAGTGGGGAGGGTAGGCGGATGAGATTTTGATTCATACCTCCACATATAGATCCAGGTCCTTTATTGACTAGGTAGTAGCAGCAATAGTAGACACCTTCAGGGCAAGTACCGAGTGGAGGAGGTGGACTTCCTGGATAGGATCCTCCTAGGGATACTAGAAAAGATAATGGCAGAGATGGAGATGCATTATCACAGTGCCAGCAAGAGTGTGAGCAGCTCAGAGATCAGATCACCACTTTAGATACATTATTGGCAGATAGGGATAGGTGTCTCAAGAGATTGAGAGTTGAGAGAGATTAGCAGGTTCATAGGCTCAGAGAAGAGCGAGATATACAGGCTCACACAACTACTCATCAGGGACAGAGATTTTCTTATTACTTTTCTTTATATTATTTCGTGGTTCCACAAGGTTAGAGAGCTCCTTTATATTATGTTTTTGCACAGCAGTCAGAGGTAGCGAGGCCTCCATCAGCTCATCATGCTAGAGCTGATGCATCGCCTCCTCCTCTAGATCAAGGAGAGGGTGGTAGTCAAACCTGATGTATTTATGATATTTGAGATATGTTGTATATTGATCCTTCTGAGATCATCCATTGTCCTGCAGACATTGATACTTGTATATATGTTTCATCATGATTGTACTAATACTCTTTGTAGACAGTTCCACATTTTTATCTGAGTATTCACTGATATATATCTGAGATAGTTGTTTATGATTCTGATATGTTCATGGGTTCTCTTTCTTGATAGATGTTTAGATTGATGCACATTTGATTATGTATTAGGTCCTTTATGATTTATAATAGATTCATGTGATGACATCTTTTATGCTCTTTGATTTATTAATGATATATAGATGTGTTAGATGATTCTAGATGACTATGCAGATGTACATTTTTTAGATTTTCTTTATGCAAATATATGTATGGATGCACTTAGGATGTAAAAATAAATGATATGCTTGAATGCTTTGTTTTTGTATTTTCTCTTTCCCATTTATGAATGCAGAATGAATGCCACGGATATGCAACAAAATTAATGTATCAATAACATAGATTAAATAGAAAAACTTGGATTGTGAATGAACCAGGAAATCATTTTGAGCTCAAACCCTTATGTTGTTCTAAAAATAAATCAGACAATCTCTAAATGCATCTAAATGCAGACTTATAGGACTGTCATTGATTTGTATACATTTTAGCATTTTTATCATCATTGGGCATTTGTGTAATAGACATCATCAGATAGTACAACTATCACTAACACCCATAAAGTATCATGAAAGTATGAATACTATGTTTATTGGATGCAATGTCGTAAATAAACCTAAGCATCAAGGCATAGAGGCCTGGATGACTTTTCAGTTATCTCCTTTTTCTTTAAGAATCATCTTATTTTCGTGTGTAATGTAAGATATGTCACCTTCAATGACCTTCAACATTCATATCCTTGGGTACATAATGTGTCGTACACCTTACTTAGAGTTTGATTTAGAAACAGACAAGGAAATTGTTTCAACCTCACCATAGTTTAAACAGAACAAGAATCAACATTATGTGGTTATCCACTCATGTTGGCATATCTTACCATAAACATCCAAGTTAGGTGAAATTTATAGGATTATTGAAATAATCACCATATGTAGAAAACAAGAAAATATTATGCCCCCTATCCTTACGACTCTTTGTCTTTGTATAGATGTCATGTAGTAACTTGGAAGACATAACAATCATCAATTGATAAATAGTCAAAGAAAAATTCATAACTTCTTACATGTCCCTCGTTTGAAACATCATCGGAACATAGAAGAGTCATAATCAAACCAAGATCAGTCTATATGTGTTTAAGTAGTGTTGAAGAACATTGTGGATTCATTTTTCAATCACAGTATAGAAATCATCAATCGCAACTTGGAATCACGCAATATGATTTCATGTCTAAGTAAGATGAGATAAACTTTGTCAGCAATTGCAATCCAATATACTATTTAGGAACACTATTTGATTAAAGTTTTGAGAAAAACTGGTATGATTAAAGTGTTGAGAAACACTAGTATGATGTATGTTATAGGTAGGTGGTGTTTAAGGAACACCCTTGTTTTTTAGAGTGACATTTTGATGTAAGTATTAAGAAATATTGTTTGTAGTGGAAAACAATCCTAGACAGGAACCTAGGACAACCTAGCAAATGTAGACCGAACATTCTAGCAAAGATGCCCTAGTGCAGAATGACTATTCCTAAGACGCAAATGCAGATTAATCCCAGGCAAGGATAGGACATTTGTAAGGAATTCACAGTCAACACAGGTGTGATTGTAAAGGATTAGTGTTAGCAGTGCATTGATAGATGGAGCACAGAGGACAAGTGACACCTGTTTGCCAGGTTTTCACCACTCATAAAAGTTTTTTTTATTTTTTCTACCAAGACTCCTGTTTGCAAGGTTTTCGCCAAGGCACTTTTCTCTTTTTCAATTTTTTTTTCTTTTTCCTTTATTCTCTTTTTGTGTTAGTATCAAGGCGCCTTTTTGCAAATTTTTCACCAAGGATACATTTTTTTAGGACTTTTTCCACTTTTTTGACTTTCTTCAAGATCAATTTTCTATTTTTTTGGTATTTTCTGGGAACTATTTCCACTGCACATCCCATTCAGCCGGATATCAAGTGTAGAACCACTTCAAGTGTAGAGTATTGATGGGATCAGAAAGAAAATATCCCTCAAGTGCATCAAATTGATAAGCTCCAATCCCAAAAGTTTTAATAACAAAAGGCCCCAGCCAGTTGGGTTCAAACTTGCCCTTTTGTTCTCTATTAGGCTGATTTTTAGAATTCTCTCATAGAAAGAGATCCCCCACATAAAATTTATGTGGCTTTACTTTCTTGTTTTACCCTTTTTACATTCTTTTCTGGTACACTTTGAGATGATCAAACGCTTGTTGTCTACGCTCATCTAGTAGTTCTAGTGCATGAACCCTATCAAGGTGGTATTGTTCATTTGTAACAAGACCTTGGAGAGATACTCACAAAGATGGAATTTCTACTTCAATGGGTATCATTTCTTCTACGTCATAGACTAGAGAAAATGTCATGGCTCTTGTTGGTATTCAAATACTTTTTCTATAGGCCCATAGTGCCGGATTTAGTTGAAAATGTCAGTCTCTACCAGACTTACTCACAGTTCTATGTAAGATTTTTAGAATGTTTTTTTTTAAGCCTCATCTTGTCCATTAGCTTGAGGATAATAGATTGAAGAACAATGTTGAGTGATATGAAACTCTGTACAAAGGTCCTCGATATCTTGGTTTTTGAACTGACCCTCATTGTCTATTACAATAGAAGAGGGTATCCCATGCCTACAAATGATGTAGTTCAAGATGAACATAGCAACCTGCTTTCCAGTGGCTTTGATTAGTAGCACTGCCTAGACCCACTTAGTGAAATACTCTGTGTTCGTAATTATGTACTTGTGTCCACTTGAGAATTAGGATAAATTTTTCCAACAAGATCAAAGGCCCATTGCTGAAATGGCCAATGTGTTATAAAAGGTATGAGTTCTCTGGCTGGAGCATGGATAAGGTTTCCATGTGTTTGACATTTGTGACATGTCTTAAAAAATTGCACGTCATCATTTTCCATTGTAGGCCAATAGTATCCAACTCTTAATAGTTTCTTAGCCAATGAAAATATGTTCAAGTGCGATCCACATACACCTTTGTGAACCTCTTTTAATGAGTGGTCAGACTCTTCTTGTTCTAAACACCGAAGAAGTGTTCCATCAAGACATCGTCTATATAAGATAGTAGTGATGAGGAAATAACGTGATATTGTCCTAATTAAAGCTCATTTTTCATTCCTAGATAGGCCATTAGGTAGGGTTTGATCAGTAAGATAAGCAATTATTTTGGCATATTAGGATTGGTCTTGGGAATTTCACTTGGGATTCAGGTGTATCAAAGGCTAGAAATGATAATTATTCACCAAGAATTCATAACGTAATTTTTGTTCTTCCAGTTGTAACATGGATGCTAGCGTAGCCATGGCATCTGCAGCTTTGTTTTCCATTCAGGGAATTTGTTGGAATGTGATGAAAACAAAGTACTTTTTTAAATCTTCTACTAGCTTTTTGTAAGGCATCAGTTTCTCATCATTTATTTGATAATCACCATTCACTTGATTGATAATGAGATGAGAGTCACCATACACATGCAACTCTATGATTTTCCATTCCATAGCAAGATTGAGTCTGTTCACCAATGCTTCATATTCTGAGATGTTATTAGTGCATGGAAACATTAGTTTATACACCTTGGGTATCTTGTAGGCTTGAGGAGTGATTGTTAGAGTAATCACTTATTAATTAGATCATGTTGATTTAATTAGTTAAGTTGTTTTATTACTCTTTAGTCCTTAAGCTTTCTCTTAGGTGCATTAATAATTAATTATTAATGTGTAAACTTAGCTTTTACCTTTTAGGGTTTTGTTCACCTTTATAGGTTGAACCTTGTAATTCTTTTTTCATTAATTTAGATTATAATTTTTCTCTCACATTTTGAGTAACTTCTGAGTTCTTCATCTTTTTCTTTCTTTATGCTTTCTTCTTGTAACAGGTATTTTGCATGCAGTTGTTCTTGGGTGTAATCGGATTAGTATTTCTCAGATCCTTCATGGTATCAGAGCCCCTCTGCTGCTGCATGTTCTGGAGTGTTAAAAGTGTGTTTTTCAAAGGAGAAAATCTCAACTTTCTCAAGCTTTTTGTCTTTAATCCGTGGGTGACATTTTTTTTAAGCATTTTCGGCCCAAACGGACCTCACCATTGCGTCTAGAAGGCCTAGGAAAGTAAAATTTCATATAAGTTTTGTCCATTTTGGACACAGTTGAAATTTGGGCCCCATTTTTGCATTCAAAGCTCTTAGCACACTTTTCAAGGCAAAAATCTGCTCAATTTCTATGCCATCTCGATTTCTCTGCTGCCTCATTTTTTGTGCCACCTCAATTTCTGTGTTGTCTCAATTTCTGTGCCACCTCGATTTTTGTGCATGGAGGAGAGAGAAAATGACTGCCATTTTTTTTAATATTTTTTACAAAAATATAAAGTTTTTTTAATGTTTTTTTCTTTAATAAAAAAAAACATGTTTTTTTGTGTGTTTTTTTATATATAAAAAAATATACATATTTTTTTTTAATTATTTTTTTTCAAAAAAATAATTGTTGTTTTTTTAATTGTTTTTTTTCAAAAAAATAATTGCTATTTTTTTTTTTTTTTTTTCATAAAAAAACAATTGTTGTTTTTTATTATTTTTTTTCATTAAAAAAATGATATTTTTTTCTGCCACATTTGGTGGGAATTTTGGAGGCAGTCCAGATTTGGAGGGTTTCGCCAGTTTAGCCGGGCTTCGCCATTTTTGGCAGAGGTTTCTTCCGGTTCATTTGGTTTTTGACCTACTGACGTTATTTTCGCTCTATCTAGAGCATACAGAGGTATTTTTCCAACTTATTTATATCATCAGAAATCTCTTTCCGATCTCTTTACAATGATAGAGGTTGGGATTTTGGGTTCTGCCATTTTGATAGTGTATTTTGTTGTCAAAGTCCGATGTTTGGTTTTGCCTTTCGGGAGCCATATCTTGCTCATTCGAACTCTGTTTTTGGCAAACCAGACATCGTTGGAAAGCTGGTTCAGTGATTTTTTCAGTTGCAGGGGTCTTTTATCCAGATTCTACTCTAGGTTCTTTCTCCTCTGAGTTTTGATCTTTCACGCTCTAGCGGATTACTTGGGTTCTACAAGTCCTAGGATCTCTTCTTCTGTTCTTTTGGCTCACTCTTCTTTCTAACTTCTGAGCATTATATGCTTCTCTTCTGTAGCATTCTCTTTTCTGTAAATGCACTGAGATAAAGTGTCTGCTTTTGCATATCTGGGATTTCAAGCACCTTGTGTTTGTTTGTACTCGCACTCAGTTATAAAGTGTCACGGGGGGTTATGATATTTTGCCTTTTGTGCTCATCCACCTTTGTCAAGTGAGTGTACCTTCCATGACATTAGCCCATGTTGTGTGTCTGTGACACTGCCCTTTATCCTTTGCTTCTACTTTTTTTGCACTGTTGGTGTTCTTGATTCTTCTTCCTGAAGATGTTTCTGGCATTGCATTTCAGTCTTCCTGTCTCCCCTCTCCCTATTCAGCATTATGGGGGGGTTCACCTGTTGGTTCTATTGTTTCCTTGGTTCGGTTGAGTGATCTATGTATTCTATTTTTGTTCCTATGTACTAGGCGGATGCAGTGGCTAGGCACCTATGCATTTCGATGAGATGGATCATCTACTATATAGACACTCGTTCATTCCTACTTTTGGAGGTCACCTCTTCGATTGATCAGCTCTTCAAACTTTGTCTTCTCTACCTGGTCATGCACTATTTCAGTGGGGGTTCCAGTAGTTACTTCTGACAGTGTTTGCAGCTTCATGCTTTGGAGATGTGATCTCTTGCTCTTTCTTGTTCCTTCCTTTGGGACTTTCCCTAGACTGGAGGCTTTGTTTCCTTCATCTAGTTCATCTCTTTTTGGGGTAGAGTTTTTCCCACTGGGTTTTCCCTATTTCCCCGCTTTACAGAGATTGTGTTGTACTTGGGTACCTAATCAGGCCTTGTTGTCGGGACCCATCTCTCCTGCTTTCATAGTTGTGCTAGGTTAGCTTACCTCTTGAGCTTCGCTTAAGGGGGGTGTTAGAGTAATCACTTATTAATTAGATCATGTTGATTTAATTAGTTAAGTTGTTTTATTACTCTTTAGTGCTTAAGCTTTCTCTTAGGTGCATTAATAATAAATTATTTTATTAATTATTAATATGCAAACCTAGCTTTTACCTTTTAGGGTTTTGTTCACCTTTATAGGTTGAACCTTGTAATTCTTTTTTCGTACATTTAGATTATAATTTCACTCTCACATTTTGAGTAACTTCTGAGTTCTTCATCTTTTTCCTTTTTTATACTTTCTTCCTGTAACAAGTATTTTGCATGCAGTTGTTCTTGGGTGTAATCAGATCAGTATTTCTCAGATCCTTCAGTGATAAATAGTACCCTTGCTCTAGATCCTTTTTATGTGAAAGAACCATCAAAATACATCTTCCATGGATATTCAGTTAAGTGCATGATTGTCTCATTTAGAAATTCTATAATCAAAGGTGCATGATTTTGCAATGGTGAATCAGCTAGTTGATCTTATAGGACTTGTCCTTTGATAGCCCTCCTGTCTACATACTCGATATCAAATTCACTTAATATAAAGACCCATTTGGCTAGTCTTTCTGCCAATGCTATTTTACTCAAGAGATATTTGACAGGGTCAATTTTTGCAATAAGTTTCACTGTATGCGAGAGCATGTAGTGTCTCAACTTCTGGGATGCAAAAAAAACCGCTAAGAAATATTTTTCAATGATATTGTAGTTGATTTCATAAGACACCAAGGTCCTTCTGATATAATAAATCACCCTTTCCTTTTTGTTTTCATCCTCTTGTGCTAGCAATACTCCAAGCAATGTAGTCGTAGCTGAGATATAGAGTAGTAATGGTTTTCCATGAATAGGTGCCATGAGAATGGGAGGAGTAGCTAGATAGTCTTTTAATTCTTTGAAATTGTTTTCACAAGTCTCATCCCATTTGAAATTAACACCTTTATGTAGAAATTTTGTGAAAGGTTGTGCTCTATCTGCTAGTTGAGACATGAATCTTCTGATGGAATGGGGTCTTCCTTGAAGCGTCCTCATTTGACTAATATTGTGAGGAGGTGACATTTGCATTATATCTTTAACCTTTTCGGGGTCCACCTCAATTCCTTTAGCTAATACAATAAACCCTAAGAGTTTCCTTGATTGGACTCCAAATGCATATTTCTTTGGATTAAGCCTTAGTTGAAATTGCTCCATTCAATCTAGTATCTTTCTCAAGACTTCAATGTGAGTTGTTCTTATTTTTGACTTAACTAAGGTATCATCCACATCGTCCTCCATGTTTTTTTGTATCATGTTGTGGAATATTATTTTCATAGCTCGTTGATACGTAGCTCCAACATTATCTAGCCCAAATGGCATGACATTCTAGCAAAATATTCCCCATGCACATGTAAATGTTGTCTTTTCTTGGTCCTCAGGAGCAATCTTTATTTGGTTATAACCTGAAAATCCATCTATGAGTGAATACATTTGATAGCCTGTTGTGAGATCTATAATCATATCAATATTTGGCAATGGGAAATCATATTTAGGATAATCTTTGTTTAAGTCCCTAAAGTCTGTGCAAATCCTGATTGACTTATCTATTTTATAAACTAGTACCACATTAGAAATCCATCTTGCATAAGGGATGACCCTTATGAATCTAGCCTTTAAGAGATTTTCCAGCTCCACTTTGACCAATAATGCCACATGGGGGTGCATCTTTCTTAGTTTTTGTTTGATGGGTTTAATTCTAGGAGATATAGATAAGTGATGCATTATTAACTCAGGATCTAGTCTAGGCATATCAATGTAAGATCATGCAAAGTTGATCTTCTCTTTGAGAAATTCAGTAAACTATGTATTTTCTTCTTCTGATAATGATTGTGCTAGTTGAACAAATTGAGGAACTTTTATTGTTCCCAAATTAACTGGTTGTGCTGGTTCTATCAATACTGAATATCTTTCTTGAAAGTGCTCTGGGAGGATATCAAGAATCTCATCTTTTGATGCCTCTTAGAGGTTTTCACCATCAGATACGTCTTTTACTTTTACTTTTTTAGAATCTGATACTGCCACAATGTGGTTTGCACCATCAGTTGTTTGTTAGTTTTTATTTTTCAATTTGTGACTAAGAAACTTGATATCCTCCTCTGTCAGGTTCACACTACTTGCATTAGTGGAAAAAGGATAGGGTTCACAAGCATTTAGATAACAGGCCAAAGTATAGTCATTGGGAAAGTTCATGATAGGAGTAGGGTCTGAATTGGTCCAATCAATAAGGTCAAGATTTACCAAGGATAATGATTTGGAGTTTTGTAAGGACAGCATCGTGTCAACGTCAAGACTATTAATTGACAAGACATGTTCTGTTAAGTTGACTTCTATAGCATTTAGATCATTAAGAGTTGAACCGTCATTATTAGGTTCGTTGTTAGTAATATGTGGACCTAACTTTAGTGACTCATCAGTTGATCTTTCTTTTTCTTAACTCTTCATATTGAAACTCATATCTTGTATCCTCTGAATGTCTTCTAGACCTAGTAAAAGACCAGTATGTCCATTAATAATCTTGGCCAGTGTTATCTCATCTGATTCTGTGACAATAGTAGTGTTAGGAGAAGTGTTAGAACTTTCTCCTCTCTCCAATAGAGGTGAAAATTTATTAATTACATCTTCCTCAATGTCCATGTAGGTAGCATCAGACATGTGATCCCATTCATAATCATGTGAGTCTATGATTTCGTCATCAGATTTGTGTAAAAACTCAGCAATAGTTACTTGATGTACCCTATTAGCCATTTGTGGATCAAAGTGTGGTAAATCTAGGACATGTGAAATTGTCACCAATTGCCCCCAGTTAGGATGTACATCTTTTTGTTGGGGTATTTCATCCTGAGATTCTTCTAGCTTTTGGACTTCTAGAGAGTCTTCTTCTTCCTCCTCTCCTTCTTGGACATCAGTTTGTGACAACAAAGGAACATGATGCTCTAGTTGTGCTGCAAAGGTAGGTACATATATTTTTCCTTGATATTAAGGATCCTTAGTACCAATGTGTAGAAATCCTTCATATGTCCATGGTACAAGTTCTATTTCTTCTTCTTCATCATCACTTCATCAAATATTGGACCATATCTTGAGGTAGGGTGTTCTTAATTGTTATTGAAACCTAACGTTGTTTTTTCTTTGGTGCCTCTAAATTTCATGTGTATAGGCTCAATAAGTCCTTTTCCTTTATCTCCTAAAGGTCCTTTCCCTTTGTATCCCATTTTTTTAAGAAGTTCATAACCTTTTCCATACTTTTCTAGAGATATCTCAACATGTTTTACCTCATTTTCTCTATGTTCCTCTTTATAGAGCCAAGCCAAGACTGCTTTATCTTCTTTTTCATCACCTTGAGAAGTAGAGGCTCTAACCATACCAGTTGGTTTGTGAATGTCTTCTTCTTTTGATGCACTAGGTGTGAAATATGGGGAAGGTTTCCCATAAGATCTTGAAGACACGGGAATGTTATCCAATAATGGAATCATGTCTAGTTTGTATTCCCCCATGCTAGTTTCTTAAAGTTTTAGCGTCTTTCCAAAGCTTCTCATCACCATGTCTTTAGAGGTTTTAGCTGGGAACTCTTTTGGGACTTCCTTATTGTGAGGAACCATACTGGCTACTTTAACATTATTGCAAATTTAGCTTGAATCTGCATGAATTGTTACTTCCACCCCATTGTGTGGGAATTTGATGCATTGGTGGTAAGTAGATGGCACTGCTTGCATTTCATGTATCCAAGGTCCCCATAATAGTATGTTATAGGCCAATGGTAGATCAAGAACTCGACAAATCACATTGCGTTCAATTGTTCCTATTTTGATTGGTAAAAAATGAGCCCTTTGGATGATCTTTCTTCTTCATCGTAAGCCTTGATGGTTATCTTACTTCTTGAATCAATTGTTTGTTCTGAAAGACCCAGTTTCTTGATTAGATTGAGAGTACATATATTCAACCATGTTTTTCCATCTATCAATACACGTTTTACACAGGATTTATGAATCAAGACTTCAATGTGAAGGGGTTGTTTATGTGGATAAGTAAAGCATTTATCATCTTCCTCTGAAAAGGAGAGGTAATGTGGAGCTGATATGTGATTAACCATTGTCTGGAACTTGTTTGCATCTATGTCTTTTGAAACATTTATAGAATGTAGGGCTTGTTCAAGAGCTTCCCTATGCACTGAAGAGATCTTTAATAACTCAAATATAGAAATTTGAGTTGAGGTCCTTTGCAATTAGTCTACCAAGTTATAGTTGGCAGATGGTATAGTAATTGTTTGCCTTGTCGTTGCTGGTTTAGGAATTGTGATAAAAGGTGCTTTAGATTATGGTGTTTGTTTATATGAGGAGTTAACTCCTTTAATCATGACTTGTGCTTGGCTTTGAGTTACCATGTTCAAATGTGTCGATTTGTCTTTGGCACCTTTGATAGTGATCACATTGATTAATTCACTTTTTATGTCCAACATGTTGATCACATTATCGTTATGAGAGTAGGTTTAATTGACTTCATTTCTCTTTCCTTTAGAATCTTCCCCTTTTTCATAATTAGGGAATGGTTTTTTATATGTCGTGTGGTCTTCATTAGAGGTATGTACTTCCACTTTAATATTTTCTCCCTCAATAAGGTCTTGTATAATGTGTTTGATCTTAACACAGTCATTATTCTTTTGTCCTTTGTTTGTATGAAAGTCACAATATGCATTGTCATTCGACCACCTTGGTTTAACTTCTGGTTCCCATGGTTTTGAAGCCAGTATTGTGAGGACTTGGCTATCCAAGAGAGTCTTCAAAACTGTCTCAAGAGGTTCTCCTAATGGATTAAATTTTCTTTGAGGTCTAGACATCCATGGTTTACTCTTGTTGGTATCATTGTTTTCTCTTGGTATTGTGGTTGTTACCTTAGATTCTTTGATTGCTTGTAAGTTGTTTGTGAGATTAAACACAGCTAGTTTAGCATTTGCATTTGATGCTTTGACCACTCCATCACTAACAACATAATTCTTCTTTTTCGACCATTTAGGTTTGTTGTTATAGTTGTTAGATTTATTGTCACTTTGGAGTGTGATTTCTCCTTTCTTAACGATGACGTCCTCGGAAAGAATAGTGTTCTTGATCATTCTATCAAAACTACGTGAATCTTGCATCTGTAAAGCATATTTCATTTCAGGTACTAAGTTATTGATAGATATTTCCATCTTTTCATATTCGAGTATTACTCTTGAGTACCTTGCAAAGATTCTCCTCCACCTTTGTAAAAAGTGTGTAAAGGATTCACCTGTTCATTGTTTCGTGTTACAAAGATACATCATGGTTACGTTATGTTGTATGTTGTAGGAGTAATGTTCGACAAATCATTGAATTAAATCCTCAAAATATTTCACACTTGGTGTGAGTTTGGAGAACCATTCCATAGCATTTCCACCTAGACTTCCCAGAAATAGCCTCATTAAATAAGTTGGTTCATGCATGTACTCTATGCTTAGGGCACAAAATTCTCTAACATGGTCATGTGTATTTGGTTCTCCCATGTACTTGTTGTATTTGGTTCATGCCATGTTACGTGGAAATAGAACCATGTTTATACTCTTGTCGAAAGGAAATGGACATATGTGTTCCAAAGAGTACTTCTTCGTTGGTGGAGTATTTTCTTACTTGAGTATCGCAAGTTCCGTTTGCATTTGGGTTAATTGCTTCATGAGTATGGAAATAGGTGTTTGCACTTCCTTTTCCTTCAATCTCTCAACATCATAGTCTTTGGGGAGTTTGACTCCAAGAGAAGCTAAGTATAGGAAAAATTTCTCTTTGTCTTCTCCTATGATCTTTTCTAAGGTTCTTTGAAACCTTTTACTTTGTTTGAGTTTGTTGTACTCTTCTTCCTATACATCTTCCTCGCTATTAGAACCAAACAAAGGAAAACCATGATGTATTTCTTCTTGACCTTCTCTATCATCATGGTCTTGGCTATATTCGTCAAAAGTCACACTCTTTTCGTGATGAAGTGCATCCATATTGAGTGAGTCTTGATCAAATAGGAGATTGTGAGATGTCTCTCCTTGTTGAAACTTGAGTAATCGTGGAGGTTTCTCTGATTCGTCAACAAGGTATTGATTACGTCTTGTGTTAACCATGAAAGTTGGGTCTCAACTTTGTCAAAGGTTTTCCAATTATGTCAATAGGATTTCCAATTTGTCCAAATAGGTCCAAGTTGTGAAAGAGTGTATGTGTTTGTTTAGAGTAATTGACTCCAGCATCAGAGGGTTAGAATGCCCTGATAGTGAGATGGGAATCAAGAGATTTTGTTGAGTGAAAAGACCACACATTTTGGGACCAATTGTGAGAATCAAAAAGGACATGCAAGGTAGACTTCTAAATAAGTTGTAAAACAGCAATAGGCAGACCAGCAAGAGTAACAGGACCAGACTGAAGAGTCAAAAGGGTGTCCAAAAATAAAAAAATTCTGAGAGTGACACGTGTGCAAGTACCCATTGTCTTAAATGTGAATCCCTAGATGCGACCTTTTATATACAAGATGTGAGCTGATACTGACTAAATGCGAGCTTATGCAGACAAAATTTGAGCTTCTTTCCCACATGTGAGCCAGAAATCACTAAATGTGAGCAAGTTCCCTAGATGCAAGTCTATGCAACCAAATGCGACCTGAGAATAACTAGATGCGAGCCTCTGATGATTTTGCAACTTTTGTATCAATTTGTCTCGAAGTACATGAAAAATTATCTGACAACAGAATCTTTCTGAGACTTTCCAGAGAGTTTTTATAAAGCATGTAAGTCAATGAGTTATAATTGTTGCTTGTTTTAAGGAATTTATCTTGTTAGTGCATTTTAAGACACATCAAGCAATGTTCATTAGGTGACCAAACACATCCCTATTCCCTAGATTCTAAGCATAGAATGAAAATCTTTGCTCCTAGACTCAGGTACACACTCACATGCTAATCAGAATACAGCCATCACCAAGCACGCAATGGCTCCAGTCATGATGTCGTATTAGCCGACTCCAAACGCAAGTGAGGGCACGAAATGATGAGTATCTTGGGGAAATAACTATTTTCCTTGCACTAAGATTATCACCCTTTTAGAGATAAATCGGTTTGTTTTTTACTATAATTGTTTATTATTTGTGGGCATCCATTCGCAATCGTCCCCCGTAGAATTCCACAAGGAAAAATTAAGGCGTATAGCCCTATGAGTACTCAAATGTGTGTAGTCTCGCAAGCAAGATTCAAGCGGCTCCACTCCACACACACTTAAGCATGTCCAAGGAATGATGTAAAAATTCAAAGGACAAAATGGAGTACGTCTTCCAAGGCTTTGGCCTTCAAGGAAGTATTTTTTTATAGTGAGATGGAAAGGCTGGCGTTCACCTATCCTCACTTGGGTCGTTCCCGGGAGATTTTTTCCTCAACCGGCAGGCCCTCTAATATTTTGAAAGAAAGTAAAAGGATTGGGGACTTAGGAGTAGATTTCTAATTCTTCAAAAGAATAAGAGCATACCCTCCTATTCCATGTTGTTTTCTCCTATAAGCACATCAAGCATGTTCATTCCCTCAGATTTTATAACTCAAGACTTAATCCCCCATAGCAAGCTTTTGATTTTCCAACTTGGGAAAATAGCATAATCCTTTAGTTGGACCAAGAATCATGTTTAAATCTGATTATTTAAGTGCCTATTTAAGAACTTTAACAAAACATGTTTAAGCAAAGTTTGATTGTTCAATTTCCCCAAATTTAGCAAATTTGCTTGTTCAATTACTCCAAATCCTAATCAAGTTCTAAGTTGACTTTTGAGTTTCTGTTTTTCAATAAAGGAAAAGAGCATAATCCTCTAATCAATTTAGTAAATGAAAGAAAATTTGTTTAACTTTTAAAATTTGCAAAAATGAGTAAAGTTGATCGCTTTAGGCAACCTACAAACCACTAGTTAGTAGTTTTCCTCCAACTTTTTGATAAAAAGTCTTTGACAGCAATCTGCAAGAAATTGTTAGGCTGCTCAACATCCAAAAATAGTCAAAGTTAGTAGATTAGTGATCAAATTTCAAGAATTGTAAAACAGCTAACCAGATGCAACTGCATTTACCAAATGCGACACAAGAAATGCAGGATGCGATTAAGGATCCCAAAAGTGAGCCTTTGTAACTAAAGTAGAATTTACTAGATGCGAGCCTTTACTGAATGCGATATGAGATTCACTAGATGCAATTAAAGAAATATAGGATGGGAGGCTCTTTCCCAGATGCGAGCCTTTGCAACTAAAGGCGATCTTTGGTCACTAAATGTGACTCTATACCTAAAAATAGAGAGCACAAATGAGTAAAAATTGACTTAGAAATGAGGAGAAATATGAGGATGTGCCCCACGGTGGGCATCAAAAATGTGTGTGTTTTTATTAGACCTACAAGATGCAACACAACACTTCAATAAATCATTAGATTAGTCATAAAAACATGAAATATTAGATGAAAAACACATAGAAACCACTAAAACTGACATATTACTTTCTATCTAAGAAGAGTATGAGAAATGCTATAATTGCCCTCAGATTATGCATAAATCAATTATATATACAAGCTTAGAATGGAACATTTAGAGAGAGTTCAAGCTAAATGCTAAAGCAAAGTTCATTTTAAGTGCACCAAAGAAAGATTATGAAATTATGTAAACAATGAACTAAGAATGCATTTAGATTTCTAAGAAATAAGAGCAGCATAAGATTACTTTCAAATTCTAAATTTAGCGGCCAATTGAGCTCAAAATTTATTACTTTTATAGAAGAATTTGAGGAATGAGTGGTTAGGATTGATTTGTGAAGAGAGGTGGAGATTGAATCTTTGGTGCTCCATGTGAGTGATCCAAGTGATTTAACTCTCATTGGATAATGGATTGACTTTCCATTTTACAAGTGAGGAGTTGTAATTAGGAGATTTATTTAATTCCTTTAAATTAATTACTTTAGCCAAGTATTTAATTTTTTTTATTTGATTTAAATAGGCTAATGTAATTAATGTGAGTTAATGATGAAATCATTTTGATTTTAAGAGATTAAATTGATTTTAATGAATTATGCCAATATCTGAGTGATTATCTTGACATAATTAGGGGTATGATCACACTTAGGGAAAATAGGGTCTCTGGTTAGAATAGACCAAATTAGGGTGGTTACAATAACAAGCATAAATGCATCCAATATTGAGATCACTAAAATGGGACCCAAATAGGTCCTAGATCTTCCAAATTAATGAGTGCTAACTTTTTAGACCTATACAGGTACACAACACAAACTCCTTCAGCAACAGGTAATGTCTCTACTTCTTCAAGGCTTGAATTATGACATAGAACTCCTGATCATAAACAAAATATCTTCTCTTTGCATCATTCAACTTCTCATTGAAATAAGAAATAGGTCTACCTTCTTGAGTTAGTATTGCTCCAATTACATTCCAACTTGCATCACAGTCCACTTGAAATACTTTATTGAAATCAAGTAACGCTAACACAAGTTTTTCAGTCGCTTTTTGTTTCAACAATTCAAAACTCTTATTTTCTCCATGTGTCCACGTGAAATCCTTTCTATCACCTATGTTTGTCTCAGTCGTGGGAATACAAACCAAATTGAAATTCCTAATGAAATTTTAGTAGAAACTAGCGAAACCATGAAACGATCTTACCTCTCTAATGCTTTCAATTGTAGGTCAATCAACAATTGGCTTAACCTTCTCAACATCCATCTTCAAACCATCGGCGGATATCACAAAACCCAAGTACACAAGTTCTTCCTTCATGAAAGTACACTTCTTGATATTTATCAGCAACTTCTCCTCTCTTAACCTCTACAACACTTGTCTCAGATGCATCAAATGATCCACCTTTCCTTAATGAAAATCAGAATGTCGTCTAGATAAACAATTATAAAATTACCCAAGAATTTATTCAATACCTCATTCATCAACCAAATGAAAATACTAGGTGCATTAGTCAATCCAAAAGGCATTACCAACCACTCATACAATCCTTCATTTGTCTTGAATGCAATCTGTTATGTCATCCCTTCGTCTAGTTCCATATCCATATCTTGTCACTGTTACAGATCTAGTTCCAGAAGCAAGAGAAGCAAAGGCAGCAAAGATGGAAGTATATTCTCTAGTTCCAGATCCTTCTCTGATTCTGATCTAATGATAGCCACTCTTCAAATCTATCTTTGTAAGATACTTTTCTCCGCTCAAACAATCCATTATATCATTCATCCTAGGCAAATGAAACCTATGCTTCACTGTGATCCTATTTATAGCTCCAGAATCTGTACGCATCTTCCATTCTCCATTCTTTTTAGGTTCTAATACTGCAGGCACTGCACAAGGACTCAAATTCTCTCTGATCGAACATTTCTTCAACAATTCTTGCACTTGTCTATACAACTCTTCATTCTCTACAAGTGTCATTCGTTGTGCAGCTTTGTTTGGCAAACTAGCTCTAGGGATTAGATCCATGCAATGACTAATACTCCTCGTAGGTGGTAATCCATCAGGCACATTATTTGAGATTGTGTCTTCATACTCTGTCAGTAATCCTTTTATTTCCTTCGGTTGTTCTTCTTCTTATTCCAAAACAAACTTCTTAGGAATCAAAGCAAAACACATATTGTCGCTTTTCAAACCATCCAGTAATTTTCTTCCTTCAACCGAACAAACTCTAACACTAGTGCAAATTTCGCTCTTAGGATTTTCTATCAAAGGCAACAACACTTGTTTCATCCCATTTGCAACAACAGTATACTTATTCTTTTATCCATCATGCAAATCTTGTCTATCATACTGTCATGGTCTACCCAACAAGGTATGGCACAAATCCATAGGCATAATATCACAAAGAACTTTACCATGATAAGATCCTACCTTCAATTTTACCAAACATTGGTCACTTACCAGTACCTTATGATCATCCTTTATCCATGCTATCTGATAAGGTTTCGGATGCTTCAATCTTTGCAACTTCAAATTTTTCACCAACTCCTCAGAGGCTAGGTTGTCTGAACTACCATTGTCAATAATCACTTTGTAACATTTTCCTTCAACTTTGCATCTTATCTTGAACAAACTATTCCTCAGCAATGGCTCTTGAAATGTCTCTTGATGACATAAAGCTCTTCTCACCGTTAGTACTTCACCATCCTTTGGTTGATTCAAAGATTCAGTAGACTCTTTCTCCACATAAGAAGATGTACCCTTATTCTCTATCATCTTATTTGAATTACCTTGAGTACACTCAAAGGCTCGGTGTCCTCCACCACATTTGAAACAAGTTCCTCTAAACAATATTTTGTCATCTCCCCTATAACTACTTGATCTACCACCTCTATGGAAATTTTTGTCATTCCTTCAATATGAACTTTGTCTTTCCTTTGTTCTGATCTGTAGGTCTTCCTCCACCAACAAAGGTTTTTCCTCTCTAAAATCTTCCACCACTTCCTATTTATCTTTATTCATGTCTTTTGTTCAACTTTTCCTCATCTTTTAGGGCATATTGGTAAGCTTCCTCTACACTTTGTACTTTAACCAAACTAATCTCATCTTGAATAGATGTCCTCAAACCTTTCAGGTGCCTTGCAACCCTCTCAACACCTTCATCAGTATGCCAAGATTTGATATCCAACCTATAAAATTCTTCGATATACTCCTTCACACTAAGATCATTTTGCTTTAGGTTTTGCAATTTTCTAAACAAACTTACTTGGTAATCAACATGTAAGAACTTAGCCTTCAATTTGTTCACCATCCTATCTCATGATTTGATATTTTCTTTGCCTCTTCTTTGTCAATCAATCTGCAAATGTTCCCACCATAAAGATGCATGTCCTCTCAACTTTGTTCAAGCATATTTCACCTTCTTAACATCATCAGTGCCCTCATAATCAAAGTACTTTTCCATCTCTGTGATCCAATCAAGTAATTCATCTCAATTCAACTTGTTATTATAATTAGGTGGATTGAAATAAGATCTATCTTTAACTCTAGTTAGGGCCTTTATAAACCTATCATCTCATTTTCAAGTTTAGGTATAGGTTGCACTTCGCCCCCTTCAGCTACTTCTTCATTTGTTTCTTCCTCTTCACTTACACCTTCTATGTCGACCTCTTCTCTAGGCTGGTTCAACAGCTTCTAATCTGGCTGCAATTTGTCTCAACATATCCATCACAGCTGGATCTGCATTTCTCCTTCCACCTCTAGCATTTCCACTTCGAGTCATCTTTGCGTAAGTCCACTGCAATTTTGAGTCAAATCCTCACTCTTCCACCCCACAACAAATCAATTCAAGACTTCGCAAGCTCAGGAACCACAACGTGCTTCAACAGAATTGAAAACTTGCTCTAATACCACTTGGTGCAGTCACGGACAAGAGAATCCTCAATGAGAATAATCCAAACCGTGCAGCAAGAGTCACACGACAGAAACAACTTAGATAACAGCAATGGATCGAGAGAATACAAGATCAAGGGTTCGCATCAACTTATATTCGTGAAAATCCAATACAGCCAGCCAGCAACATGCAAGCTTACACTCCAGGCATACAGGCCTGATTACGGATTGAATTCTAAATTATTTATAATGTTAGCCTTCAAGAGGTTGTCTAACTAAGAGATTCCCAACTAGAGATCACTTACATCAATTTATAGACGTTCACAACGCAAACAAGTTGGCCAAGATCGATACAATCCCCAAGGTGGGAAAACAAAAAACCAAATATAGGTTAGGACCCAAATCTAGAACTCCCCCAAAAAGGCACAAAATGAAGCACACACTAAAAGGGAGGTTGCCACAATCCCACAAACATCGAATGACACGCCAATAAGGTGCACAACCAAGGAAAAGGTTCGCGAGATCTGAAAACTCCATCAGGCCATGAAACGTGAAGAACAAATAGGTATGGGCCAAAATCAAAGAAATCTCCATTCAAAAGAAACGAATCAAGGTGCAAACCCAGACGATGGTCAAACACAATGTGGAGAACATGCCAAGAGGTACACAACCGAAGATAAGCCAAATCAAAGAAACACCACTAAAAAGACAAAGATTGGCAAACAAGAACAACTAAAAACAAAAATATGTCTTGTTGATGCAAGATTGCCAAAGAACCCAGGATGCTCATGCATCAAGTCGTATGTTTCTTCACCAATGACGACTAAGAAAGGCAAAGGCAGACCCTCTGAAAGGAAAGTTACTAAGAATGCTTTCTCATCAAGGGGAGAATCATTAGGCCACTTGAATTCTGGAAAAGGAAATCTACAAGGATTAAGGAAATGCTTTCTAAGGATGGTCTTAAGCCCTCTATCAATTCTAGATTTAAGGATTTTGAGTTAGGGGGACCTTTGAAGATAAGCTCAAAAGGTTTAATTCTAGAAGAATAGGACAAGAATAATTCACAATACTCTCTAAAATCAGATGAGGAGATACTATCTTGTATTCTTCATAACATTAGATAGCAACATCCAACTTCAAATAACCCCAAAATATGTGGTGGCCTTCTACCTTGAAACCAAGGGCAAAGAAAAATTCTAGCCAAAATGAGAAGATAAAAGAGAAGCAAATTGAGAATTTTAATCGGAGATCTATACATTCTTTAGATAGGATGGTACCTGAGGATATGTTGCCAATGGAGCTTGAAGCGGTATATGATCTATTTGGGCTCACAGACCTGGATAATTTTCAGAAGGAAGATCTCGAAGAAAAACAACCTTTCTTAGAAAAGATCTTGGATTAAGGTTCAAAGGAAAGAGAAATTAGTAAGTTTGTAGACGCACAATGGTCTTCTCAAACCAAATTGTGGAGCTGAATTGAATAAAAATAAAGGCAAGAAGTCTTCTTCCACTCTCAAAAAGTTAGATGGTGAAAATCCAAATCAAAAAAATATTACTTCCTTTTGGAAATAAAGAATTGGTTCTCTAAACTGAAAATTCTTCCCTTCAAAATTATCTTCCAATTACACAAGGATATGGATTTGATTAAGATCGAGCAGATGTGTGGATGGACACATTTTATATTTCAAAGGAGATTTGGTTGTTGGCTTATTTAAAACCTTGCATTAGTTAGTATACTAAGTTTTCAAAAGGTGGTATTCAGCATATTAGTTTAGCTTTCAAATCACAAGGGTGTTAGGAAACAACTAGTGCGAGGATTGAGCGGAGTTCGATATAAGCATGAAAGATTTTGGAAATTTAAACGCAAAGATGGTATTTACAAATGAAAAGACAAATACACCATTTTTCTCATATGGACATGGTGGCGATATTACTTTTTGAGCTATTTAAAATCATTTTGATATGCAACCTCCAAACTCATGAGGTGTCCGCAGCTATTTGCACATGTGGAAGCGAGTGGTAATTGCATTCAATTATTCTCCTCGATATTAGTTTTAGCTCTTTATGATTTTACATCTTTGTAAGATTATTCCCAATTAGGCTTTTTGTTTCCAAAATGATTGAGGTGCTCTATGGAGTCGGCTATCTATCAAAGGCATGATGAGAGGATTCGACAAATGGCCTTTCTAGGAGAAATTCTTCTTGAAAGATGGAGGAGAGTGATTGACATATATGATCTTGCATTAAGAGCGGTCAAAATTATCCTTGGAGAGAAATATCTAGAGTGGGATCATTCCTACAGGGTTAACAATGATATCCCTGATACATTTCTTTCAATTTTCTTAGTAATGGGTCCATCCAAAATTGAATCAACTTCACTTCGTAGTAGTACTCAACTTTTGAAGCTCATCGCCCAATTATTCTAAGGAATATCAACTTTCTTCAAATATGGTTTCGAATAGAAGTGGCAGCTAGTCCAAAATGGTTGAAAGCTTATATTTTGAATGAAGGTTGTGTCCCATTCGAGAAAGAGGGAGATGCGTGGACTCACCAGTGCGCAGAATGCTATTTCATGGACACCAGCCTAATTCCCTCTGCAAGCTGCTACGAGTGCAAGATAAGATGTTTGTTTTTCTTCATTTGTAGGTTTTATGTCTATTAGTTTCAGTTAAGAGTTTTTTTAGTTAAGACAGTAAATAAATGGATTTTGAAGACTAGAGTTTTGTAGATATATTTATGTTGTGGATCTTCAATCCTTTCCCTTGTGTGGGACTTCGAAACTCTGAAATTTTGATTTGGTGCAATTGGTTACTTTCACCTAACCAGCAAGATACTCTGTAACTACTCTATATACTTATTAAACGTTTATTATATTATTATAATTACAATTTCGGCTTCGGTCCTTTGTTGATCAAAAAAAAGTAGGAAACAACTAAATGAAATTAGTAACAATTAAATCTCAAGAAAGTAACATACCAACGACAACTTTAAAAAAAAACCTACGAAAAATGTAATTACTGATTTGTTCAAACTCCAAACAAAAAGTATCGTTCCACTACAGCCATTTTCTCATCTTACAAAAAAATCTAACTCTATTGATTTGTTGCAAACCCGAAAAAGGTATGCACACACTTCTCTCTCATCCAAGATTCTATCTATAGGATTGAATAGTTAAGTGTATAAATAATGCAACTATCGATTCTTTTGCAAATTAAAAAAAATACTGTTCACCTGATCATGTCCTATTGAAGATCATCTGTATAAAATTGAATACTGGGGATTTGTGAATAATGTGACCAATTATCGTTGAAGATGTGTAACTAGAGTTATAGCCCACACCAGATCATGTGTCCTCAAAGAAATAAATAGCATGAAAAGTCTTTCGAAAACTCTAAAAGGTAACATCAGTTCAGTATTTATATATACACCTAGAGAGTACGGTAAGTTTCTTCAAAACTATCATTCATATTACAACTGCAGACCGTTTTCGCCTTTAAAATCATGGAAGTTCTCCATTGCCTATGCATATTAAAATTTGAGGACATTATTAACTAGCCATAAAATGTTTTAAGAACTCCCACAAATGATATTAATCTGCCTTGTTAATAGTAAACTACGAGCTTAATGAGCACTAATTAAATTACACAGCCCCAAAAATGATTTGACAAGAACTCGACTCCAATCGAATTCAAATCACGAATTCAGTTTCTGATCACACCCAAGGATTTTCTGGAGCTATATATTACATATAAAATGCATGGTAATATATCTTATAATTCCTTTTGAATTGTACCCAGTAAAAGAACAGATAAAGTTCAATTATACTGTGACGCTATAAGCATTTGAATGTAAAAATATGGACCCAAAAAATGCACAACAAAATATTTGAAGGCAATAATTACATGATATATGAATTGAACATAAAATGTCTCCATGTGGCCAAAAACCTGCAACAGTGCATCCAACGATTATTAAACAGATGGAAATAACATGGTAGAATACATCTATAATCAGCTACATTTACATTTTACACAGGACACCCAAGGTGCCTAAAGATTACATATACATGCGATGCACCAACAGGTACTAAGCATTCAACTTTTTGAAGTTTTCCAGAATGCTCATAAGTATGCATTAACTGTAAGGGCCGAACTGGGTAATACACTCAGCAAGATCACCAATAGCAAGAACAGGATCAATATTACATTAACTGTCTCACGTTAACTCGAATCTAAGGCATCAACATTACTACTGAGAGAACCGAAAGGAGAAACATCACCACCGATACTCCCTTCTGCCCTGCAATAAAGAAATGGGCAATGCAAATCATTAAAGAGATCAGATAAAAGAAACTGACAGTGGAAGATCCTGCAATTTAAAGAGCATAAAGCATCTAATCATGCCCAAAGAGTTACGTAATTTAATCTTTGACATGTCGATGTCTTGCTAACATTCATCTTGATATTGTCTTAAACCAGGTCCTATCAGATTGTAAACCAATATTTAACATGTTGGCATCTTACTAACAAGTAGCCAAGATAGCATTGGTTGACACTGTGCAACTCGCATAGGTACCAATCATAGGAAGAGTAGAGTGGTCAATATCCCACACAAGATGATGCAGAGTATGGGACAACCGACATCATATCATAAGTTTGTGTGGATTTTTGAGAGATTTGAAATAAAATATAACTTAAAACTCAACTTTCAATTTTGTTTGATCTATGATGGTGGAAAAATCATAACAAGAATGCATAGCTGTGGAATTGACCACATTTAATATAAGGTAAAAGAAGAAACATAATGAACTAAAAATAATACAAATAAAATGCATCTGTGTCAAAGGGTTGTAGTTCAATTGGTTGAGCATAATTGGTAAGTCTGATGGTATTGGATATAGAAGCCATCCACCAAGGTTCAAACCCCTGGAGACGCATACAGGTCAAGTTCGACCCCTGGGTGAATTTAACAGACTAGATCCCCTTGCATGTGGCTGCTTAACCGAAGGAGACTTTTAGTTTAGATGTATGCTTACACAAATCATTGTTATCCGCTATATAAAGGCTGAGATGCTGACATGTTTCAGTAGTGTAGTATGTACTCACATATGAAAAAGAGGAAGAAAAGGAACCCATTAGCAGTATGGCCTGTACTTAACTAGCTGAGCAATTAGGAGTGGTTTCACCCCCAACAAGTTACAGCATCAGTATGTGGAACACATGACAGTCCTGGAACAAAAAGAAAATCACATATTACAAACCCATTAGAAGTATGGTCTGTATTCAACTAGTTGAACGAATAGGAATGTAGGAGATATTTTCCACGACGAGTCAAATTGTGATATTGCTATCAGCATTCAATTGTGTAGATTTTCATGAGCTTTAAGGGGCTATATAATGGATGTTTCATACAGCACAACACTTGCTGAAGGTTTTGCAAATGGGGTATCAAGCTAAGTGGGTTTAACCTTGGAGGAAACTCCATGTTAAGCGCGCTTGAGTTGGAGTTGTACTGGATGGGTGACCTCCCAGGAAGGCCCAATGCTTACATCTGTGAGCATCACCTCGATGCAACATGTGCTAAGTGTTTCATTCATTACCATGAGAGATGGGTTCTTGTGAATTGCTACACATGAAACATGGGCCAATGAATTCAACTCAAAAACTACACAGTTGAATCCTTGTAGCAATATCACAATTAGCAGTGACAATAATAAACTGACACTCATTACATAATTGGCACCTTAAGTTAGACTTGTTACATTGAGTAATAGCTGATGAATATTGTTTAGAAATGTAAAAAAGACAAGTCATAGTGACAATGTTCACAAGGTTTGGTAGATTCTGGTGTGTTGACCACCATAAGTTGAGGTTCCAAACAAGATTGTGGATGTTCAGAAGAATGTCTAAAACAATATTGCATATAAATTATAGATATCACTGAGAAGTGAAAACAACTAAAATATGGCTTAGGTGCATGAATAAGCCATTGAATCTCCGCAAGACAGTGATGATGAATCACCAGATGAACCAATAATTTGTTGAGATTTTGTCCATAAGACATGTATAACTTTTGTGTACCATCCAAAACGATCGGTTCCAATTTGATCACAAGATCAGGTTAACTTCAGAAGATTTATCAGTTTATGATACAAAGCACAGATATTTGACGAGAAATGTTATTAGGAATAAACAGAACATTTAATGGGCCTGCTAACCTTGCAAAAACCATTGAAGTTGACTGTTCCAAGATCTAATGAGATCCAGAAAAAAAGCTGGTGGGGCAGAGTGAGGAAAATTGTGATGCTGCAAATTATTAGAATAATATCTCATAATATCTTTATTATTTCTTATTTAATGGCCAATATTGTAGATTCTGTATATATTAGAAACTTTATAATTCTACGATTGTTTCTTAATAGAAACATCATCTCTTTGTAATTTATCTAGGATGCCAGTTCGGGTTCGAATTCGGGTTCGAGTTCGAAGAACCGGTTCGCCGGTTTGGCAAAATTTTGAAAAAGGGGTTTTTGGGTTCGGGTTCATTTTTTCAAAAATATGTAATTTTATATATATATATATACATATTTTGATATTTATGCAGCCTAGAAGCATGAGTTAAGATTAGAATGTCACATAGTATCATCGAAACTAAAAGTTAACATTTAAATTTGTAAACATAGCATCATGAATCATGAATCCATGATCATACCATCATATACTTCAAGTTCAAGTTCAACATCAAAGATTCAAAACATTAAAATTAAATCAGAACATCAGTTCAAGTATCATTGTTTGAAGTTCAAYTAATGGATTAATAATTTATTGATATTCTTCTTCTTCTTCATCATCATCTTCTATATGGAGCCTAATAAGACTCGAAGGTTAATTTTTCCCCTTTTATTGGCACAGTTTCCATCCCAAATTATTAAATGGGGGTTTGGGGGCAAAGCCCCCAAGACAGGGTCTAGGGGCAGCGCCCCTTGTGCGCTCCCAGGCGAAATTCGTCACAAATTTGCACCAAATTCGTTTTTTTTGGCAAAATTCGCCCGGGTTCGAATTAGGCATTTAAAAATCAGACCCTGCCCAAAAAATTCGAACCCACAGGCAAATCGGACTCGAATTTCGAACCAGTTCGAATTTCCCAGGGTCCGGAGGGGTCAGGGGCCGGAACCTGGTAACTTAGTAATTTATAAATGATCATTCATCATTCATTAATTCATTCAATATTTTACTAACTACTTTCGTAATATGGTATCAGTGCATATTGGGACACTATTCAAAACACGAATTCTTCAAGATGATCCAATCATTTCTTCAAAACACGAATTCTGGTATTTATCTAGCTCGCACAATCATCTTCATGATCGTTTTCTGCATTTATAAACCCGCGACAGCCATTTTTTTCTGCTCATGCGAACACAAAATTGAGGGTTTTTTTTCTGTTGTTAACCTCAGTTCATCCGTGGCCGCGTTTGTATACATTTTTCGTCATTTTTTATGCCATTTCTGCTCGCATCTACACAAAATTGAGTTTTTTTGAATGCGACCACTTCTTTAGATGTTCTTTTGCAAATACTATCCGCGCTTGCATTTTTTTAGGCTCTACCGACCATAATAGTGGTCGTTTTTTATTGCAGACCCCATTCTCTTGCTTGCATCTAGGATTTTTTATCACCTGCGATTTGTGATTCTCCATTTTCTGCCATTTTTGGAATGGTTGCAGAGAGCCAACTAGGGTTTCTACAAAATCCTTTGTTTTTTAAGTCGGATTCCCATTTTGATAACAGATTCTTTCTGGGTTTTTCGAGAAGATTTATGGGTCCCCGTCACATTTTTCTGGGTCTGCAGCTGAAGAAACATGTCAGTCGTACTTCATCTTTCTTGAAGTCTTTACTTGACTTTGCCTCTGTTTCTCCAGTGGGATCCATGCCTCAAATGCTAGCATCTATTTGTCGCCTCTTCAGAATTTCTTGTCTTTTGTGCCTTAGAAAGCGTGCAAATTGCATCTTTGGCCAACATCATGTTGGAAGGCAATCAGCAATTCAATGGCGAAAATTACAACACATGCAGTAGAGGATGATGACTATCTTCGAGTATCATCTGTTAACATATTATTCGTTCGTGTTTAACTATGCATATATTATATATATGTATATATATATAATATTAATAATAATTATTAATATATATATTTCTCTAATAAATATATATTGGAACGAACTCATATATATATATATATATA
>MU224676.1:3530435-3629347 GCA_018584345.1 Thuja plicata | reverse complement strand
ATTAACATTTTAAGAATGTTTGGATTGGGCCATATATCATGATATGAAAATTCTACAAATCTATTAAACTCTCTCTCAAGAGGGAGTGTTAACATATTGTTCGTTCGTGTTTAACTATGCATATATTTTATATATATATATATATATATATATATGTATATATATATAATATTAATAATAATTATTAATATATATATTTCTCTGATAAATATATATTGGAACGAACTCATATATATATATATATATTAGTTATTAATAAATGATATGTATAATGAACAGTCACTTCATTTAGTATCAACAGCCACATCTCTCTATAATGAATAGTCACAACTATTCATTATAGATTCTATATATAAATACAAATATATTTTTGTAGAATCAATCAATAAACAAGGCAATTGTATTCTACTACAGCCATTCAGTTTTATATCTTATTTGATCTATAATTCCTTAACATCACCGTCTTCTTGATGAGCTCATTTTGGGTAAAGAGTCTCGTTCTACCCGCCCTGGACAAGATCAGAATAAGTTTGACAAGTGCAACTAAGAATTAGTCATGCTTCTCAAGTTTTCAGTTACTAATGATTAGTTGCCACAAGTGCAATCCGACAAGACAACTGCAGAGATCTAGACTATGTTGAAGGATCTCCATGAGACATCAAATAAGAATCGTGTGTTCTTCTTGAAGAATCGTGTGTTCTTCTTGAAGAACCAGCTATTTTCTATCGTGATGGATGAGTGTATGTCCTAACAGGAGCATCTTACAAAGATCAAGGACATTCGAGATCAGCTTGATGCCATTGGTCGAAAAATGAAGGAAGAGGATATGGTAGTCATAACTCAGAAAAGTCTACCTAAATCCTACAAGCACTTCATAGAAATGCTCAACATTACTGCAACTAATATTGACTTAAAGTTTTCTGACTTGTGCACCAAACTTCTACAGCAGGATCGTTGGAAACAACAATTTGGTAGCAGTGCAACTTCATCCTCCTCAGAACAAGCCTTTGCAGCCAAATCATTTCACAAGGATAAAGGCAAAGCTCAATCCTCTCAACAAAAAGGCCAATCAGCCTCGGGATAGCTTGAAGAAGAAGAAAGTTCAATGTAACTACAGCCGCAAATTTGGTCACCTGATTCAGGACTGTCGAAGTTGGATTGCTTTTGAACAGCAGAAGCAAGGAGGGTTTCAGCCTAAGGCCAATGTCGCAGAGTACTCAGAGCGAAAAGAATCTGCATTTAATGCTTTCATGGAAAAGCGACCTGCAAATCATGTGAAATCTTCTGCTTGGTACATAGACTCCGGTGCTTCTCGACACTTCACTCAGCAACGTGATTGGCTCACAAACTTCTCACCTTTCACCAACTCAGCCATTTTTGGTGGAGAAGAGTATACAATTGTCGACAAGGGCGACATTCAAATACAGTCTAGTGGGAGGAATCTCATATTCCTCCATGTATACTACATTCTTGGTATGGAATTGAATCTTCTCTCGGTGAACTAGATTATGCGGCATTCTCCTCAGCTTGATGTGATTTTCACTTACACAAGTGTTTGATTGTTGATCGAGTGACTCGCACTACTGTGGTTGTTGGCATCGAGGATTATGATTTGTACAAACTTGTGGATTAACATGATTCTCTTTAGCATGCCTTTGCAGCTAAATCATCTTCCATCAGCAGCCTCTGGTATCAATGGTACGGTCACATAAACATTCACTATCTTGCTCAGCTTGTTCGGGAGGATCTTGTTCTTGGCTAACTAGAGATTCAAACTTAGAATCATCGAGCATCATTCAAGGATGGTGACTCACGGCGAGCCTCAAAGGTATTACAGTTGGTTCAAGCTAATGTATGTGGTCCAATGAATACTTCTTATGTTACTAGTATTTCTTGTTTTTTGTTGATGATTTCAATCGTAAATGTGGTTGTACTTTCTTAGACAGAAATCATGTGTTTATTGTATTTTAGAAATTTAAGGCCTTAGTAGAAAAAGACTTTGGTTGTCTTATTGTCACTCTTAGGTCAAAAAATGAGGGGGAGTTTTGTTCTACCGCTTTCTCCACCTTTTGTGATACACATGGCATCAAACGCCAGTTAACCACACCATAAACTCCACAACAGAACAGTGTTGTTGAACATCAAAACCGCACTATCACTAAAATGGTTAGGTCAATGATGGAACAAAGGAATGTTCCTAAGAAATTTTGGCCATAAGCAATTTTCACTGTAGTCTATCTTCTTAATCAGTCTCCCACACAGGTTAAGGGGAAGACTCCTAAGGAAGCTTGGACTGGTCGCAAGCCTAGGATCAGTCATCTGAAAGCCTTTGGCTCTTTAGCATATGTACAAATGCCATATGCCCAGCGCTCCAAGTTGGATTCCAAGAGTTAGAAACTTATGTTCACAGGGTACGATGACAACCACAAGGCTTACCGGTTGATTGATACAGACACTAATCGTCTTATCTTCAGTCATGATGTTGTCTTTGATGAAGAACAAGGACATTTTTAGCTTTCCTCGTATGTACAACATTTTGAGAATCATCTTTTGAAGGTTTTTGATTTGGGTGTCTGTCTTCCATTTGGTTCACCTGATGGGAGGGATGATGCAAATTCTGAATTTGATGATGCACTACTTGAATTTCCTCCAGATGATGCTCCTCTTGTTGTACATGTTTCAGATCCTGTTCCAGTTACTCCTCTTGCATCTGATGTTGGTTCTTCTACTCTTCGACCTAAATGGTGGGCTAAGACTATCAGTGATCTTTGTCCTGATGAGCTCATCGAAAGTAGATCTTCGAAAAACATGAGCAAGTAGCATGATACAGTCAACTTTTCTCTCATGGCCAACATTCATAGTATTTTTGAGCCTCAAACATATTATGAGGCTAAAGGGATTCCTGAGTGGGAAATGGCTATGGAAGCTAAACACCAGAGTCTTCTGAAGAATAACACTTGGGTCCTTTCTAATCTTCCTCCAGGGAAGAAGCCCATTAGCTGCAAATGGGTCTATAAGGTTTAAGTACAAAACTGATGGAACCCTTGACAAGTACAAAGCTCGTCTCGTTGCTAGGGGGTTCTCACAAAAAGAATGCATGGACTATGAGGAGACTTTTGCTCCTACAGCCAAAATGAGTACCATACATCTCGTCTTTGCATTAGTAGCTCAGTTTGGATGGAAAGTCCTTCAGATGGATGTTAAGAGTACCTTCCTCAAGGGTGAGTGGCAGGAAGAAGTCTACATGACGCAGCCTCCTGGTTTCAGAACATCAAGTGTGCAGAGTGATGAAAGCACTCTGTGGCCTGAAACAAGCTCCTCGGGCTAGGTGCATAAAAATTGACAAGTACCTTTCAGAAAATAGTTTTCAGAGGAGTCCATCATATTCTAATCTGTATGTCAAAAACACTGGTGATATTCTTCTTCTTCTTGTCTATATGTTGATGACCTTATTATCACTAGTAGTTGGATACTTTTGATCGATCCGATCAAGAAGAGTTTGTGCCAATTATTTGACATGACAGACTTGGGACTTTTGAACTTCTGTCTAGGTGTTGAAGTTTGGCAAACTGAGGGTAGTATCTTCTTATCTCAGTCTAAGTATGCTCGCAGTCTGTTGGTAAAGTTTTGGGTGCAAGACTACAAACCTACATCCACACCTATGGAGAAAGGGATGAAGCTGATAGCCAAATCAAATTCACCTATGGTGAACGAATCAGCATTCAAGCAATTGGTGGGCAATCTCATCTACCTTTTAAAATTCTGGGGGACACTGGGTGTAGTTGATAGATTGACTATTAAGGGAGGGTATTAGAATAATATCTTATATCTTTATTATTCCTTATTTAATGGTCAATATTGTAGATTCTGTATATTTTAGAATTTGTAATTCCACAACTGTTTCTTAATAGAAACATTGTCTCTTTGTAATCTATAAATGATCGCTTGATCATTCATTAATTCATTCAATATTTTACCAATTACTTTTGTTATACAAATGAGCCACAGTCATGATATGAACCTCACCATAGGTGTCTCAAAATACAACAAAACTCATATAACAAGATTAAGATCAAACTTGTCTCTGTACAAGTTGGAACTCAAATAGCGAAAATGAAGCATCTTGAAAAGGCATTACCGCAAATTAGCTAACAAATGCTAAGGAATTGGCTAAAATAGCTAACAAATACTTGCTTATGCAATGAAGGTTATACAAATAAATGTTTTGGCATTAAAAGGGTCAAATCAAAGAGAACACGGAAGTTTAAATCTTTTGTGCTCTCCTAGGGATCTATGTTAACCTTACCTCATGTTCCAATGGAAAATGAAAATCCGTGACTCATCATAGGAACATGATGAAAATTTTGAGCCCCATCTCTGTAAGTTTCATGCAATCACAAAACACATTTAATATGTAACCATCTTAAGGCCACATCTAGGGCAGAGAAATGATTTATCAGGCTTGGATGCAGCAAAGGTTAGAAATATACACAAAACTTGCAGCAATGTTTACTAACTTCCTCCATCAAAAGATGCTTCATTCTACAGTTTCCAAACATTCAAAAGTGCCAAAAGAAAATGAAACTACAAATTCCAAAACTTGAATTATAGATAAACAATGAAATGATTGACAATTAGATTTCAATTGATAAAAATCCTAATTTGCAGTCAATCGCTTTTTGAATGAAGAGAAGATCACTACTCTTGCTCTCAGGATGTGGGTTGCCAGTGGTCAACTTGCAGTGTTAAAAGATAAAACAAACAGATCCCGTGGGAGCAATTTGTTGACATTGTAGGAATCTATAATGGCAAAATCTTAGTACTGTCAGATGGCAAAAATGCCAAGAGAAAAACAAGATGACCATAAATAGTCCAAATATGCAAGAAAGTGTGCTAATAGCAAAGCTATAGAGAGCCAAAGACCCAACATATTAGAATGGGCGAATTGAGTAAAATATGTATCACTAGATGACAAGCCAACACCCTTGCCAATAACTGTGAAGGAACCAATGTAAGATCTGGTGACATCCCCTGTAGAATTCTTTAGTCTAAAGACCCCGCCTTGAAGATCCTATGGGGCGCAAAGAGGATTTCCCTTAAGGAAAAGGTAATTCCATTATGAAACTAAAATGAGAAAATAGTTATTTGAAATTCGTGCTTGAATGAGAAGATTATGTGCAATGCCTAATAGATATTCTTGGCTCCATTCTATGGCACTCAATGTAACAGTCTCTACCTCTGAGGCCAAAGGGGAACAAACTCCAAGTTTTATCACTGATGAATACTACCCATGATTCTCTTCAACAGTGGGGAGGGTTGAGACTGTAGAAAGCAATTTTTTTTATAAAATGTAGGTGAAAGGCAGTCTTGTGCACTTGATCCCTGACATTGGTAGTCAGAAAAGTTTTATGTACTCTCTTGTCAATAACTGGGACTAACAACAATGCTACATCCTAACTCTATGTCAATGAATAGATAAAAGAAGGGTAGTCTGCCAAACTTGGTGCCTGAGACCTTAATTTTGTAGACCACAAGGGAATGGCTTTTCATTTACCTTAAATTCATGTAGCACCTTTTGCTATCACAGGTGCACTCTTTGGGAAAACCTTCCTGTCCGACCATATCATGGTCTTGAATCAAGATTCTAAAGTGTAGTAGTCAGTGAGGAAGAAAAATGACATTAAATACATGTGTTTACTCAAGAATTGAGTTTACCTTGTATCAGCCAAATTAGCCAAGAAATTATTAAGAAAAAATTCCTATTATTTATTATCTTATACTAGTATTCCAAAGAGTCTGACAAGTCCTATTAAGGGGATGATTTTGGCATGGTTTAACTGTTAACAGAATATGAATATTTCAAAATGCATAACTCATAATGAAAAATTAGTTTTGAAGGGCCAAAAATGTTTGTTGTGAATTTAGACATGATAGATCAGCAATGCTTCCAACTGCAGTATTTATGAATGCTACGATGGTTTAAAAATGACAAGATGAATTAAAAAAAGGCTTCCTTTTGTGGAAACTTTTAGTATGTAAGCAAAAGAATTGGAAATCTATCTAAGCAGGCAAATGGCAGGTGTTCATAATAATGGTGTGGGCCCATATAATTGTCACAAGCCTATGATTTTTTGTGCTATAATATATCTTAGCTTAACTCTTGTAGCAATTGAGTTCAACAAATTTGATCCCATTTTACCCTGATTATGGCACCATTCTCCGTACTATATGATTTCTTGACGGCCTTCATCAAGCAATTCTTCACCTCCTCATAATCAATGGGAACAACTCTAGAATTCTCCACAAACAATTTTAAATTCACTGTATATCCTACCATGTGTAAGGGGTGTTCAACTTCTCCCACCTTACTAAATTATAGCGAAAAATTGTTCACCTTAGAATTTCAAGGTAGGGAGCTCTAACAAATCACTACCTTCATTTGGCCATTCATGCCATCTATGCACCCATAGATCCATCCATAGTTGGAACTGTTAAAGTCTCCATATCTAATAAAAATAAGTAAGGGATATGTCAATGGGCCCTTGGTCAACCTTGAAAATTATGTTGGCCTCCAACATCTTTTCTATCTCCCTCCTAGACTTTTGCAACATAATTCTTGTTCATTCTAAGGCCTCTTTTGTATAGGTTGTGCTCTTGGCACCAGAGGGATTCTATGTACATATAATTTTGGAGGTATTCGTTTCACATCCTTGTACATCCAAAAAAAGTGTCCTCGTATTCCATAAAAATTTTGAATGCAATTGCCTTCAATAATGGGTCTCACTCATCTCCAACCATGACTGTTCATGGATTGCCTTCATCTTCCTGATTCATTTTCTTCAATCTCGTCTCCACATGATCATCTTGTCTCGCTCATAGCTACAGTTTGGTGTATCATCCAACTTACCTACTCCCTCCTTGTATTCTTCATACTCCAAAGTAAATGCTTGACTTGTGGTTACTTGATAATCCTCTTCTTCAACTTCCTTGCTCTACAACATGTTGCAATTGGGTTGGAACACTTTGTAGTCTTTCATATGCCAATGGAAAAGTCAATTCAAAGAGCTTGTTTCATACTTCAAGCAATGTTGGAGTTTCATAACTCTTTCGATGTTCACTTCCATTAACCTTTCTTCTTTTGTGCCTAATTCTCCCCCTTCTGACTCTACATCAAAAGAAACAATCTCTTCAGTCACCACCAGATTCCTCAAGTCAATAATGTACTTCCTCCTATTGTTTGCAATGGAAACAATGTTTTGTTTCCATTTATGACCGGCCTTGGCTGCAATCAACCATCCTCCCTTGAGTAACACATTGCATGCTTTCTTCTAAAATGAGATGACCATAAAATTTACTAAGAACTATTGGGTCCCAATTGTTACCTTTCGCACCATCAAATGCCCCCAAGGACTTGAGTCCAAGCTAGTCAACACTTACTAGTTGGAAGGTAAATGGCTAGAGGGTTGGCTTCCCAATGCATTTTCATGTATCCTTTGGCAATATGGTGTTCGTCAAGTTTTTCCCCATGATGCATTTGAACAATAGTTTGCTTCTTCCTATCTTCACCGTCAATGACATCAATTCAATGACTGGTTCTGCATAGGGTGGTAACTCAATTATCATGTCTTTACTTGAACTTACCTGTCATCGATTTTGGGTGTCACCAACCATGTTGGTGATTGTCACTCTCAATTGCGGCATGCTTTGAAGAAAGTCTGTCACCTTGATCAATATGGTTGTTTGTAGCACCTACCATACTATGTTGTTCTCCTACTCTGATTGCAAGGAGGTACTTGGAGTTTCATTAAAAGTTCGTCGTTCCTTCACCATTGCTCATTCTACTTCTTTGGCTTGTTGAAGTCATTCCTTCTCCATACGAGGGTCTCTGTGTACTACCTTCTTCGTTGGTGCTCCAATGATCGCCAAAATTGCCTCGTAATGTTCCTCCATGCCCAACATACTAATGCTCTTTTACTTCAAGCAGTTGTCTTCATGGTCACCTGGTCCACACCATTTGCCCAACACTCCCACTTTATTCTATTTGCTTTGGCAATCCCTAGCAAAATGACCCCATTCATTACATTTACGACACTAGATCAACAATCTTCCCTTGATGTCACACTGAATTCTGCTTCTTGGTCCATTGTTGTTGAACCAATTGTATTTCCTCATCTACCATGGTATCTGCTAGGAGATGCATTAGTATTATTGTTTGTGATTTTGGAGGTGCGATTGGTGGGATTGATTGTCCCATCACATGGCAGATGTCACGAAACAAATTCTATGAACATTTTACTTTAGTGTGACTTTCCACTTTGCACTCTATGCACCATGATTCTTTAGTCTCTTGAAATTTCTTTCTCGTCTTTGAGTTCCATCATTCTCATCATATCTTGTTGTAGGGCTTGAGCTATCTTTGATTCTTTGTTATTATTGTCTTTTGCACTCTTGCCACGTTCATCTCTCGCTTCCATCAGGACGATACATTTTCCTCACTCTCGATGTCGATTGTCCAATAACATTAGCATACAAGGACAAAGGCACGACCTTCATTTCCTACACAAAGAAGGGATCAATCCTTCAATGAGCCATAGTTTCTTCAATCCATCTGTCGACTACTCCAACTTCAACAATTCTTCAAGCCTACAATTATAAGCTTTTACATTCTCATACTTTCCTTGCTTGGTATTGTAAATCTCTGCTACGATCTCATTTTCATCACGCGGCAATTTAATTTCTGCCTCGAACACTTTCTTCGATGCGTGCCATGAGGATAGATGGCTATACCTCATTGCATTTATGGGAACACTCTCAATCAATAATCCTTGTCCTCCTAAGTGCTCACTATCCACAGTCTCACATGTTTTACAATGTAGCACAAGATCCTCAAACCCATCCCCCATGAATTTTGGCAGTTTTTGTTTGTCAACACTAGGGCTCATTGGGGGAGTCACCATTTTCCTCAACTAACGTATTTCTTGTGTGTTGGACCGAATTGAACTATTTTCACCTATATGTTTCAATGCCTACCTTGCACTCTCGACAATGTACAAGTCCTTTGCACATCCTCCTTCAACGTCCCTTGTACTTTGGTTATCTTCAAAATCATTTCTAGACTCCCTTTGTTCGAGGGTCTTTGACTCAATTCCTCCAATTTTTGATGCCTCTAATGAAAATCTTTTGCATGTGTTATATGTTGTTCGCGAATGTTTCAATTAATTTGTTTCTAAGGTTTCTTAGGTCTTATTTGTTTGATGTTAAATATATGGATGAACTGTGCACTTGGTCGACGAGGTCTTCATATGCTTCGTCAGAGAGTGATAGGTGTCTAGCTATCTCCTCCCACTCTCCCTTCATGTTTTCTTCACTTAAAGTCTTCCTTTCCTCCCAACTATGGCTTTAGCTTTTGCTCCTTGGCAAGCTTGGACTTTCTATCAAAAATCCTTCAACTTCAATGACAATTCTCCTCAATTTTCTTCAGTGTTTTCCCTGTGTTCTTAGCCGGAGAAATCTTCTCCTTGATCCTTTTGTCACTTTGTGATCGCTTGGAATACAAATCTTGTCTTTGTTAGGCTGCACAGGCATTAATTCTCAAGGATACGCCTCCTACTGGTGTCACATTCTTCTTCACATCGGTTCCTCTTTGTACCATGCAGTATTGTTTGCCTCCATTGCTCCTAATCCCTCTCAGCTGAAGATCTTGCAAGATGATAAAATGGCATGCAATAGGCCCCGACAATCTATGCAACAAACAACCAACCTGTTGATTGAAAGTTAGATTGCCCCAACTAGTGTCTTGAGGGACCTTTCTCCTACGAGCTTCCCTCCGAACATGTTCCTTTAAAGAAAAGTCCCGCAACTTCACCAAACCCTGTGTAAGTTGGTCTTCACATTCCCGGTTGGTTTGTACATATTCATCTACAAGTTGTCCCATTACGTCACCATGATTCCTGTCTGTAAATTATGCAATTTCAGGGTTTGAAATGAAAATGGCGCCAATGTTTACTTCATAATTCTTCTTGAATGCTTAACAGAGAATAAATGAAATGACAGAAACAAATCGTAACATTCATTCACAACAATGTCTTAGAAAGATATGCCATTCTATTCAATCATTCATCAAATATGGAATAGTTACAAGTATTCATGCAAGTGGTACTCGATTATTTGTACAATAAGAAATATATAGAAAAAACAAAGTTAGTTAAAGCAACCGTCAATAACTACCAGCTGACAACCAACTATCGAGAACTAATTCCTTAATTATAAAGCAACTTATTCTATTTATTTACGAACTAAAATTTTCATGCACAAACCCTCGTGTAATTTCACTAGACCATAAAGACCACCTTGCCCATCATGAACCTAATAATAAGGATTCAACTTCTGATTTGGTATGCGCACTTGAGATCAAAAAAGCAAGAAATCATTGATGATCAATCAAGAAAAATCCAAGATCGCATATCTCATTATATTTCAACCTGCTGCCATATGATACCAAATAGGAATTTTCCTTATTTTGAAAATCTTTATTAGCCCACTCCATTTGTTATTCAAGAAGATTTGCATCATACAGCCATAGATTTAAATCATCCAAAATGTATTCAAAGGCTTAAGATTGCAATTCTTCGAACAATACAAGAGGCGAAAAATTCAAGAAGATCGCATATCTCATTATATTTCAACCTGCTGCCATATGATACCAAATAGGAATTTTCCTTATTTTGAAGGTCTTTATTGGCCTACTCCATTTGTTGTTCAAGAAGATTTGCATCATACAGCCATAGATTTAAATCATCCAAAATGTATTCAAAGGCTTAAGATTGCAATTCTTCAAACAATACAAGAGGCAAAAAATTCAAGAAGATCGCGTATCTCATTATATTTCAACCTGCTGCCATATGATACCAAATAGGAATTTTCCTTATTTTGAAAATCTTTATTAGCCTACTCCATTTGTTATTCAAGAAGATTTGCATCATACAGCCATAGATTTAAATCATCCAAAGTGTATTCAAGGCTTAAGATTGCAATTCTTTGAAAAATACAAGAGGCGATTTCTTGATTCAAACATTTTCCATCAGGAGCAATTGTTCAGATTTATTGCTTTACATGCCAAATATTATAGATCTGCATTCGAGGTACCAAATGGCAATTTAGTCCACTAATGTCCCATTTACATTAATTTTTCTGAACCTTGTGTTGTACCTAGACCGAATAAATTGTTGTCTTAGGTTGTTTCCTTTTCCAATTGTGTGTTGTCTGTTGTAGATTTGGATTTGCTCAAGTCATTTTATGTCAATTGGTGACTCTGTAGCCCAATGCATAAGGGACTCGTCTTTACCAAAGTTTTGTGTTATCTTTGTCTCGTTCGGTCCTTGTCCCCAATCAGAGCCAATTGTTACCCAATTTATAGTCACTATACTCCAACAGCTAAATATTCATCTGATTTATGTTGGATTCTTCATTCTTTTGTTCTTAATTCTTCTGATCAAAAAGGTTCCTCAGGTCTAGTTCCTCGTTTTATCTATTTGGCAAGTTTATTCTTTGACGAACCTTTTCGTAAGGATCACTGGTTCACAAACCTACTGATTTGTCGAAAGGTACTTCAAATTCGCATTATTTGTTTCCTCTTTTCGGTACATTTTTCCAACGTCTCGATAGTTGCCTTAGTTTGTGAACTCATTGTCTTGCCGAAAATCATTGTCTTGAGTATCGATAAGTCTCACTTTGGGATTCTTATATCTGGCCGAAGAGATGAAGACACCTCTATTTTGGTGGTTTTCTTAGTTCGCAAACTCATAATTTTGCCTTCTTTCAAATTATTCTTAGACTCAAATTGGGATTTTGCTTGGTTCAAAAACTATTTGTTTTGCCGTATAGCTGGTTCATGAGAGTTACTCTCTGCTAAAGAATGAAATGAAAAGGTCTGAAGATTTTGAGCTTCACAAAAGGAAATGTTACCTGAAAAAAGGAGTTTGTTTAATGCATATTTCACCAAAACTTTCAAAGAGATGGAACAAAATGAAAAGAGGGAGGGAATGAGAATTCCAATGCTTGCTTTTCACGACCTACAACATTTCAAACCAATCACTAGTTTCTTTGGTTCATTGTGTTAAGAACACTAAGACTTCAAATGTGCTGTTACCATACCAAAGCAGCAATTTAAAATGATGCAACTCTTTTTCGATGCAGGCTTTGTGATAGCTGTTCAGTGCACTTCCTTTTATGTAATGCATCAGAATATTATACGGAATTGCAGTATCTACTCTCAAGTACTGCTACCCGTACTTGAAAAAATTGAGCCTTGCTTCTTGGCCCAAAGCAATATGCAAGTCAACAGTGTTGGAGTGTGTCACATGGCCTACTTCAAAGTGATGATCATTGTAAAGAATATTGTAAAGTAATCATGTCTTGAGGAGCATTTCTCATTATTTAAGATGGCTTCCTGTAATGAGAATTCACAATTTACGATTGCTCTGCTGAGAAAGTGTCTGAGCTATTAGAATAATATTTGCATATATAATTTAATGGTCAATAATGTATTTTTTGGTAGATTAAATTTGTTTCTAATTTAGTCTTCAGTGTTTGATTGTTTCTTTAGGAAACATCAACAATGTAATTGCCTATTTAAGTACATTTCATTCTTCCAATAAAAGCAAGCAAATACCACTGTAACATGGTATCAAAGCAGTAATCTAATCTTGGGCAAATTTTTTTCATGGGTTTCCGTAATTATTTTTTAATGTGAGATTCCTCTGATCTTTGCCACCATTTCCCAATTTCGAGGGTTTGCTCGAAGAGTTTATTGTGTTTGTTCGTACAAATTAAATCACACATTTCATCTGCTGTTGCATGCATTTTTAAGGCGTTATTTCTATGCAATCTGTACCCACGCAATTCTGAGATTTTTTTCAACCCGCAGTTTTGGAGGTTGTTTTTGCAACTGTTCTTCCCAGTCCACAAACAAAATCGTTTCGTTTGTGCACAATTCGTGTCTTCAACATGCGACGCCATTGTTTGTTCATGTTGTTTCTAGCCCGCGTGTCCTTTTTTAGGGGGGGCTGTCTTCTACATTTTCTATCGCGTTAGGGTTTTTCACCACGTCATAACTACTTTGAAGACTTGCGCCGACATGTTTTTTCCATCCCAAACCCGCAATTTTTGTCTGTTTTGCATTGGCAACCCCTCTTTTTCAGACACATATTAGTTTGAGCTCTGAAGTGTCATTTTTTCTCTACCCAACTACCACTTTCTTAGTCCCATTTTCTGCAAGTAACTTGGGTTTTGTGAATTCTTGCAAACACTTTTTTTTTCAAAAATCGATGGTAATTTCTGACATGGCTATGGTTTCTATTTTGAACTCTCTTTTTTCAAACCCTCTTGTGCCAGTTTTGCAAGTCTTTTTGGTGGCATTTTGACCTAGGGTTTTGGTTGCTAATTATTTTGTGACCTAGGATTTGCAGAAATATACATGGGTTTTCAGCATGTTCATTTATATTATGCCTTGGAATTCATGCTTCAGATTCTGCCTCAGTTTTCTATGCATTAGGATTTGTGCCTTGAGTTTCATGCAGTAAGAGTTAAGCCTATTTAGTATTACCTTGTTTTCCGTGCCTCAAAAAGCATAAAACATGGCTTCTTTAACCAACATAATGTTGGAAGGTAGTCATAAGTTAAACAACCGCAACTACAACACTTGGAAGCAACAGATGATGACGATTTTTGAATACCGATGCATTGACCACATTTTTTTGGGCACCTCTACTCATCCTACAACAACGGGTCCAAATCAGGAAAAATTTGATGAGCAGAATCGACAAGTTGTGATGCTCATTAAATTATCAGTTATTGACAATCAACTAACTCAACTACCCTCAAGCAAGGCAGCTGCTGCAATATGGGGTTATTTGAAGGCCCTACATGAAACATCTGACAAGAGTTGTGCACTCTTTCTAAAGAACATGCTTTTCTCAATCATGATGGATAAGAGGATGTCCCTACAAGAAAATCTCACAAAAATGAAGGACATTCGTGATCAGTTGGAGGCGATTGGTCGAACAATGGAGGAAGAAGACATAGTAGTAATCACTCTGAAAAGTCTACCAAAGTCTTATGAGCACTTTATTAAGACACTCAACATTACCTCAATTGATGTTGACTTGAAGTTTCTAGATCTTTGCACCAAACTTTTGCAGAAGGATCAATGCAGACAGTCGTTTGGTAGCGGTGCCAATACGTCATCCACAGAACATGCCTTCACAACAAACTCTTCTACTCGGAACAAAGGGAACAATTAGTTCTCTCTGCAAAGAGGCCCAAGTCAATCCCAGGACAACTCCAAGAAGAACATTCAGTGCAATTATAGCCACAAGTATGGTCACATGAAGAAAGACTATTGGCACCGCTTGGCTTCTCAACAGAAGAAGCAGATAGGGTCTTAGCCAAAGGCTAATGTAGCAAAGCACATTGAGGAGCAGTCTCCCTTTTATACCTTTACAGCCAAACAACCAGGAAATCACGCCAAATCATCTGCCCGATACATCAACTCAAGTGCTTCTCGGCACTTCACTCATTGTCGAGATTGGTTCACTAACTACACACCATTTACCGATGCAGTTACTTTTGGAGGCAAAGTGTATACTATTGTGCGTAAGGGGAACATACAGATTCAATTTGGTGGAAGGAATTTAATTTTCTTCAATGTATACTATGATCTAGGCATGGAACTCAACCTTCTATCTGTCAGTCAAATTACGAGACACTCTCCTCGACTGGATGTGGTATCAACGTGCACAAATGCAATATTGTTGATTGAAGAGACTTGAACTACAGTTGTTGTAGGTATTGAGGGTCGTGGTCTTTACAGACATGTTGACGTTCATGATTCTCAAGAGCATGCCATGGCAGCTAAAAGTTCTTCCATCAACAATCTCTGGCATGAGCAATATGATCATCTAAACATATACTATCTCTCTCAGTTATCTCGGGAGGATCTAGTTGTAGACTTATGTGATGACCCTATTTGTAGTAGGTTGTGGCAGTGACTTAGTCAACTCATCATCACGACCCTTGTGAGCTGATGCAAGGTTTTGAGAGTCCCAGTTGGCAAACTTGCTATTTTTAATAAGTCTGGACTTACTATTTTTAGTAAGTCAGTTGGTCAGTTTCTATTTCTGACAGGGCAGTATTGGCAGTGGTCAATTCTCCAGACGATATTCAGTTGTGCAGTTTCTTGGACAGGGGACTTACTATTTATAGTAAGTCTATTTTTGGCAGTTGTCATTTTTGGCAGTGCAGTGATGAGCATGTTGGTCTGTCAGTATGACAGGTGTTGCAGGAATTATCATCAAAATTATATTTGATAATTAATTGTATTAATTAATAACAATATGTTATTAATTAATAATAAGGTGTTATTATAATAATAATAATACTTTATTATTATTATAACGTACTTTATTATTATTATAACGAATTAGAAGTTTATATTATGAAGAGCAGTTAACTGATGATAGTTTTTGGAAACTATGGAGACCAAGGTATTATAAATACAGGCTCATTTGTGAAGAAAGGATATCGAATATTGATTATTAAAAAAATTTCTTGGAAATTGTTCCTAATTATCTGAGCCCTAGCTGAAGGGTCAAATTAGTTTCTCAAAGACTGATTCTTCTTGAGCTAATAATTAATTGATTGATTGTTGTTGTAAAATCAATTGTCTCAATCGATTGTTGTTGTATAATCGATTGTGTTCTCCTTCGTGCTGATGTATACGAGGAAGCTCTGAATTCTAGAAATAGAGATTGTTGAACTAAGGTCTGCATAAGAGACCGTGTTTATTTCTGCAACAAATAAATTCATCTTGTTGGGAGTGATTGATTACTGAAGAAGTGAACGTCTGTGGATATGAAAGACGGCTGGCTGTGAATCTATTATTAGTGGCAGACTGGAGGTTGGGACGTGAGGGTTTAACCACCATTGCATTTGCTGGTTGCGAATTCATAGTGACCCGCATCATCTTACAGCAGCCGCAATATCAATAGCAGGAAGTAGAGAGCACAGCGTAGGCTTTTACACTCATTGTTGAGGGCGTGGAGTTAGCCTTGTCTGCACGTGGGGAGTTGAGGCACCCAGCATCCACGTCACAGTCCAAATGTGGAAGATTAGACCAGCACCCAGCCGCGTGGAGAGTAAACAGGTTCCTTTACTGTTTTTTCTTAATCATTTAATGAATGGTTATTGGCAAGGGTTGTAATGCTCACTAAATTAAATAGGGTATGAATTCAGAGAAGTCGATATTGTGATCAAATTGTTTTTTTCAATAATTCAATGTATGCCTTCTTTGTGTCGAAAATACAAAGGAAATTGTTGGACACAATTGTCAAGAGTTTTAAATAATATCTTAGTAGAAAAAGGGAATTGTTATTACACTGATTTGACATAAAGAGCCAGCCAGACTCATTATAGAAACATTAAGGCCCAAGAGATGTTAACTTCAAAAACTTAGTGATTTTAACAAATACTTTGAATTATTAAAGGAATTTGGATAAGAGTTGCACAATGTCAGTACAATGATTGCCTGCCAATAGTTTGACAAAATGCCAATCACATGAATTGCATAGAAGTTGATGAAAATTAGATGGATTAAAGATGATTAGGCTCATCACAACTTACCTAAGATTGAAACTCAATGTCATGGAGTTTATGGAACTTGTCACAATGGAAAGCAGCATCGGACTCTATTTATCGATGGTGATACTTGGCGAGCTTCCAAGTTATTACAATTGGTTCATGTTGATGTTTGGGCCAATGAACTCTCCTTCAGTAACTGGTTCCAGGTATTTTTTGTTATTTGTTGATGATTTCAATAGATAAACGTGGGTGTATTTTCTTAAACAAAAATTAGAGGTGTTTAGCATGTTTCAGAAGTTTAAGGCCTTGGTAGAAAAAGAGTCAAGCCAACAAATAATAACTCTTAGGTCAAACAATGGGGGAGAATTTTGTTCTTCTGATTTCTCCAACTTTTGTGCACATCATGGTATCAAACATTAACTCACCACACCTTACACCCCTCAACAGAATGGTGTTGTTGAGAAGAGAAACCATACAATCACTGAGATGGCCCGATCTATGTTGGAACATAGAAGTGTTCCAAAAAAATTTTAGGCAAAAGCAATCTACACTGTTGTTTATCTTTTGAATAGGTCTCCCACACAAGCAATTAAGAAGAAGAGTCCAGAGGAAGCCTGGTCTGGCAGGAAGCCCAAAATCAATTACCTGAAAGTCTTTGGCTCTTTAGCTTATGTTTGGATTCCAGAAATCAAGCTCTCAAAATTGGATTCCAAGAGCCAGAAGCTCATGTTCACAGGATACAGTGAAAACCACAAAGCATATTGGCTGATAGATGTCAACACTAATCGTCTCTATTCAATAGGGATGTTGTCTTTGACGAAGAACGAGGACCTTTTCAGCTCTCTTCTCTTGTTTTGAGTCTTGAGGATCAGCCTCTTAAGACTCAGGATTTGAGTGTTTGTCTTCCATTAGGTCCACCTGATGGGAGGCATTCAGATGACTCTAACTCTGAAGTTGTGGAGTTTCCTAGGCATGACATCGCACCACCCAACTTTCCTTAAAAAAATCTTGATCCTCAACCGAGTGATTTTGTTCCAACCATCCCAAGTCCCCTTGCTCCTCCTGCATCACATGTTGGTACTTCTACTCTCCGGCCTAAATGGTGGGCCAAGACCATAGGTGATCTTCATGTTGATTTTGGGTCAATGAACTCTCCTTCAGTAACTGGGTCCGGGTATTTTTTGTTATTTGTTGATGATTTCAATAGAAAAATGTGGGTGTATTTTCTTAAACAAAAATTAGAGGTGTTTAGCATGTTTCAGAAGTTTAAGGCCTTGGTAGAAAAAGAGTCAGGTCAACAAATAATAACTCTTAGGTCAGACAATGGGGGAAAATTTTGTTCTTCTGATTTCTCCAACTTTTGTGCACATCATGGTATCAAACATTAACTCACCACACCTTACACCCCTCAACAGAATGGTGTTTGAGAAGAGAAACCATACAATCACCGAGATGGCCCAATCTATGTTGGAACATAGAAGTGTTCCAAAGAAATTTTAGGCAAAAGCAATCTACACTGTTGTCTATCTTTTGAATAGGCCTCCCACATAAGCCATTAAGAAGAAGAGTCCAGAGGAAGCCTGGTATGGCAGGAAACCCAAAATCAGTCACCTTAAAGTCTTTAGCTTATGTTTGGATTCCAGAAATCAAGCTCTCAAAATTGGATTCCAAGAGCCAGAAGCTCATGTTCACAGGATACAGTGAAAACCACAAAGCATATCAGTTGATTGATGTAGACACTAATCGTCTCTATTCAATCGAGATATTGTCTTTGACGAAGAACAAGGACCTTTTCAGCTCTCTTCTCATGTTTTGAGTCTTGAGGATCAGCCTCTTAAGACTCAGGATTTGAGTGTTTGTCTTCCATTACATCTACCTGATGGGAGGCAATCAGATGACTAACTCTGAAGTTGTGGAGTTTCCCAGGCATGACATCGCACCACCCAACTTTCCTCGAAAAAATCTTGATCCTCATCCGAGTGATTTGTTCCAACCATCCCAGGTCACCTCGCTCCTCCTGCATCAAATGTGGCCTAAACGGTGGGCCAAGACCATAGGTGATCCATCTCCGGCCTAAATGGTGGGCCAAGACCATAGGTGATCTTCATGATGATGAACTCATTGAGGGTAGATCAGCTAGAAATAAGAGGAAGCAGTAGAATACAATCAATATTGCTCTTATCGCCAACATTCACAATATTTATGAGCCTCAAACTTATTCAGAGGCTAAAGATATACCTAATTGGGAACAAGCTATGGAAGTTGAACGCCATAGTCTTCTTAAAACAACACTTGGGTCCTATCTGATCTTCCAGCTGGGAAGAAGCCCATTGGCTACAAATGGGTGTATAAAGTTAACTTTAAGTACAAGGCTGATGGAACCCTTAATAAGTACAAGGCTCGGCTAGTTCCTAGAGGGTTTTCATAGAAAGAAGTCGTTGACTATGAGGAGACTTTTACTCCTACAACCAAAATGAGTACAATTTGGCTCGTCGTTACCATGTCATCCTTATTTGGTTGGAAAGTCCATCAAATGGACGTCAAGAGTGCATTCCTCAATGGTGACTTGCAGGAAGAAGTCTATATGATGCAACCTCCCAAATTCAAGGTTGTTGGTAAAGAACACCACATATGTAGACTGGTGAAAGCACTCCATGGCCTGAAACATACTCCTCGGGCTTGGTAAATAAAGATTGATAAGTACCTTGGTGATCAACATTTTCAAAGGAGCCCTTCCGATTCCACTTTGCATGTCAAAACTATTGGTGGTGATATTCTTCTACTTGTCATCTATGTTGATGATCTGGTTATTACTAGTAGTTCGGTACTTTTGATCAAGCAAATCAAATCAAATCAAATAGAGTTTGTGCCAATCCCTTTACATGACAGATTTTAGACTTCTACATTACTGCTTAGGTGTTGAGGTTTGGCAAACAGATTGTTGTATCTTTATCTCTCAGTCAAAGTATGTTAGGAGTCTGCTAGATAAATTTTGAATGCAAGATCGTAAACTTGCATCCTCGCCTATGGAGAAAGGGTTGAAGTTGTCAGCCAAATCAGATTCACATATGGTGGATGATCCGTGTTCAGACAACTTGTGGGTAGTCATCCATCTCACTACCACTAGACCTAACCTCGGTTTTGTTGTGAGCTCCATCTCTCGCAACAAAGATCCTAGACTCATTGGTTTCACAGACTCAGAATGGGTAGCTTTTGTTGATGACAGAAAGCCTACATTTGGGTATGTCTTCAATCTAGGAACCGGTGCAGCCACATGGATTAGCAAGAAACTGCAAGGAGTAGCTCTTTCCTGGATTGAAGCAGGATATCAAGGAACTATCAAAGCAACTTGTGAGGCAATTTGGCTTCAAAAGATGCTTTCTAACATGCACATGTCTCAAGCAGGTCCTTCACCCCTATTTTGCTACAATCAAGGGGTGCTCAAACTTGCCAAAAATCCAATCTTCCATGAGCAAACCAAGCATGTTGAGCTTCACTATCATTATATCCGCAAGCTTGCAGAAGATAGAACTGTACACTTCCAGTATGTTCCAACCGAGGATCAGACTACAGACAATCTCATTAAGTCTCTAAGCCTGAACAAGTTTGTAAAATTTAGGGGGCAACTTGGTGTAGTTGACAGATTGAACATTAAGGGAGGGTATTAGAATAATATTTGCATATATAATTTAATGGTCAATAATGTATTTTTTGGTAGATTAGATATGTTTCTAATTTAGTCTTCAATATTCGATTGTTTCTTTAGGAAACATCAACAATTTAATTGCCTATATAATTTAACATTAAGGGACGGTATTAGAATAATATTTGCATATATAATTTAATGGTCAATAATGTATTTTTTGGTAGATTAGATATGTTTCTAATTTAGTCTTCAATGTTCAATTGTTTTTTTAAGAAACATCAACAATGTAATTGCCTACATATGAACATTTCATTCTTTCAATAAAATCAAGCAATTACCACTAACATTAGCTCATATGGCCGTGATTGTTGTACTCGATGAGTTTGATCTCTTTGCTCAACAAAAGATAACATATGCAGAAAATCTAGACCAAGCTTGGAGGCATGGATTGTCTAAGGGGTCAACATCTGTAACCAAATGTAGCTGCCTTAGTTTTGTCACAAACAACAATCTCCATCCTCAGTTGATCCACTATCAAATGACGATATTGATTCGATCAATGAAGAGTTAAGCTATTTGACAGTAGAACATGAGCAAGAATTAAAAGAAGACCATTTACATATATGTTATGGGCAAGGAAGGGATTTGTTTTGTAATTGACTTTCGGGATTCAATTATGTTCGGAATAAGAGAGGCTCTCTAAATAGGCTAGCAGGTAATAGACAGCGGATCTTTTGGCAAAGTATTTTGGTGATTTATCAGATTGGAGAAAGGTTTTGGTAAAATTCTGGAGGTTTCTTATATTCTCATACAGACTGTGTAAAAATGATATTGAAGAGTCTTTGGGCTCTGTTATTGGAAATTGAATAGAGAAATTCAGTGTACTGTGGATCATCATTTCTGAAATTGTGCATTGTTCTTATGTTGAATGTGCAATGGTTTTCTTTCTCATATAAGTCATTTTATTTTTGTGTGAGATATTGGCACCTTTTGTCTATCTATTTGCTCATCACAGAATATTCTTTTTCTTATGTTGGAAAAATTTGGTGATGATTTGAGATCATTAGGTAGGATTTGTGTTAAGTAAATTGTTGCTCGTAAGACTTTGTACTCGCTCTTAATTAGATATATTTTAAAATACATCACCTTTCATGCTTTCAAGATAAAAGCATACCCCATTTTATTCCAAGCTTATTTTAAAAGGGAGCTCCCCCTTTCAAACGGAGAGGAATATTGCTTGCGGTCTATCCAACAGTCAATAAGTTTCGTCACTACTATTGGGTGAGTTATATATACAAATTTGTGGCAAAAATCTACGCACCAACACCCATCATCCATGAGGATCAAAAAACAAAATAAAAAATAAAAAATAAAGCAAACCCCTTAGAAATCACTGACTCTGATGAGGGTACTGAAATTTGCACTTCCACACCCAAACTATTTGGGACTAAAATTTTAGAGACCAACCCACAGGATTTTGCAGCAAAATCTATTTCGAAAACAATCCAAATCTAGTTCTAGGGCTTCAATAAATTTGGTAACGTAGTGTTGTTTCAACAACAAGATACCAAATCAACAGATATACATGCAGGTTTTGGTTACGAAACATCCTAAAATCGCATCCTAGTTAAAATTGCCTACAGATTCAACCAGGTTAAATGATTTCTTGCCAAAAACATTCATAATTTCTGTCAACAAACCCAAACAATTTCGATGCTCACCTAGTGTCTCTGAAGCAAATTTGGAATGATTGCAGAGGCAGATTGACGAATATTTTTAATTTTTTCAACCATGAAAAGCCCTAAAGTGCAGCCAGAAAAATAACTTAACAACTTTTAGCTGCTGCATGAAGGAAGAACAGCTATGTGCAAACAACAAAGGGGAGAAAGGAGGTTAGTTATATTCTCCATACTCATCAACAAGAATTAAATGGCATTGAAACACTTGCAATGCCACCCCACTCTCATTGCAAGTGCATAGTTAGTTTTGTATTCTTGTCAACTTTTAAAAGCATTGAATGCCCATACAAATGGAAGAATTGATCTCACGCTACCTTTCTTGTGGCCCCAAAAATTGCAACTCACTATAACATTGTGCAGCAAAAGATAGGTTTAAAACTTAATATAAACCAGCTTTGTGTACAAGTATTCATAACATATTTATATTATAATATTTTGGTTATCAACTTTTAAGTATACATTAATATTAATATTATCATTAAATTATATTTAAATATACATATTTATTATTTATCTGTATACATTATTTCATAAATTAAATTAATATAGATTCGTTAACATTTTTATATTGATATTATTTATTTATATTATATCATTTAAAATATTATTATATATTTAAAAATTTAAATGTCTTTTGAATAAACAAACCTGAAATATATACCCAGCCCCCTAAAAAGATTATCATAACACATCAAACCCACATACCTGCCCCAATCCCAATTCAGTAACTTTGTTAATACATGTGAGGCCAACTTATTTTATAATTTCACTTGTCAGGAAATGTGGTAAGCAAGCAAATGGTTATAAATGGTTAAAACCACACTTGTAGGGTCAACTTATTTTGTTATTTACTTGCTGGCTAAATGTAGTAAGTTAGCAAATAGTCATAAACATTTAAACCCAGAGTTGCACCCTGACAGCTACCTGTGGGCCCTTTAAATAGCAGGGAATGGCACTGATTTATACAAGGTGTTTCTTGCACTGCTTTATGCCTAACTGAACTTACTTGAAATAAACTGCTAATTGTGATATTCTAGTGTATTCATTGCTGATATGAGTTTTTATTCTTAATTTGTCCTGCAACTGTTTGTATCAGTAGTGTAGTGTTTCAGTTTCTATCACAAACCTAGATAGCAGATCACAATGCCTCTGCACTTACTCTATGCACAGTATCTCCAATCTCATGATTCAAGCTAAACTTACAGAACTGCCAAGAAAACTCATGCATTACATACTATTAAATCAAGAGGCTCATTCTATAGATATCACAGAATGACTCCATCCAACAAACAATACCACAACTAGAAAAAATAAAAGAGCAAAGAAAGGCATGGATGACATTGTTGGAAAAATAGTCAGCGCTCCCCTCAGGATTCGTGACAAGGAACTAACCGCCTCCTGTGGATTCTATAAGTCTAGTGGTTGTATCAGGCATTGACAGGTCGAGCTTTTGGTACAACGGCAACCACACTTATAACAAGTGGTATCAGAACTTGATCACAAGTTCGAGTCCCCTCGGGTAACGTTGATGGGGATTTTGTTGGAAAAATGGTCAGCGCTCCCCTCGGGATTCATGACAAGGGACTAACTGCCTCCTGTGGATTTTATAAATCTAGTGGTTGTATTGAGCATTGACAGGTCGATCTTTTGCATGATCGGGAGTTATTGGCATTAGTCTCAAAAGCTAATGCAGATTTCTCTAAAAATGTTGAATCTAAAGTTGAAGTGATTACTAATTTGAAAGTTGGAACTTGAAGAAACTAAAAGGAAGTTAGAAGTAGTCAATTCTGAACTTGATCTTAAAACTGAACATTGCTCTAAGTTAGAGAGTGAGATAGCTGGTTTAAGAAATGAAATTAAGAAACTAGCTATAATGCCTGATAGGCAAATAAAATTCACCAAAAGTTCAGAAATGCTAAGTGATATGTCAACTCAACAACGAGACACTAGCATCAAAACAGGATTAGGGTTTGAACAGGCAGAAAGTTCAAAAGGTAAAAAGAACTTTGTTGGATTGAAGAAGTGGTATCCAAGAAGATCTACCTCATTCTTTGGTTATTGTAATTTTTGCAACTATTTTGGTCACAAAGCAGTAAATGGCAGGGTTATGCCTAGAAGAAGGTTCAATTTTGTAAGTCCAAATTCTTTTAATGCATTGAGAAATTTCAACTTGGTTTTTTTTAATTGTCAAAATGTTGGACATACTGCAAGAAACTGTCAGTTGAGCTTTGTTGATTCAGGGAATAGGTTATCAGAGAAGAAAGAAACAAAGGTTTGGAGAAAGAAAGAGAACAAATCTCTTGTTATCATAGCATTGCATGCTACGAAAGAGAATCTGTGTATTGTTGACAGTGGTTGTCCAAACCACATGACAAGCGATAAAGGCAAGTTTTCTACATTTTCAGAATGGGATGGTGGTCCATTAAAATTTGGAGACAAATCTTCACTACCAATACGAGGTAAAGGTTTCTTGAGTATCAACGGTATGCTGGAAGCAAACAATGTCTGGTATGTTGGCAATTCAAAGTATAATTTACTAAGTGTTAGTCAATTGTGTGATAATGGCTATTCTGTTTATTTCAATGCTCAAGGTTGTGAAATAAAAAAACTTGATTCTGGAAAGGTTATGCTGAGGGCAAACGTACTGAAAGTAATGTTTATGACTTGAGAGAAGTATAAGGCAGAAATTGTTTGTTAAGTCAATTTTGATAATTTGGTACAAATCAGGTCTTTCAAATTAGTAAGGCATACGCCCGAGATCGTGAAACCTAAAAACATTGTATGCAAAGAGTGTCAACAAGGAAAGCAAACTAGGATAAGTTTTAAACCAAAAGAATACAACCCCTGGAGTTTATTCACACAGATCTTTTTGGACCCACCAGAACTAAAGGTTTAAAAAATGAAAGTTACTTCATGCTTTTTGTAGACGACTATTCTAGAATGACTTGGGTGACATTCTTAAAGGAAAAGTCAGAAGCTTTTGAGAAGTTTAAAATTTTTAGGACTATGGTTGAAAAAGAAACTGATTATGAAATTAAATGCCTTAGATCTGATAGAGGTGGTGAATTTATATCTAATGAATTTGTTGCTTAGTGTGAAGAAGGTATAAAAAGACAGTATTTTGCAGCCAGGACACCTCAACAAAATGGGGTAGTTGAATGGAGAAATAGAACAGTAAAAGAAATGGCCATAGCTTTGCTTAATGAAACTAACATTCTTGATAGGTTTTGGGTAGAAGCAGTGCACACAGCAGTTTATGTTCTAAACAGGGTTCAACTCAGACCAAGCAGTAAGAAATCTCTGTATGAGTTGTGGTATGGTAAGTCGGCTTCAATTAAATACTTTAAAGTTTTTGGAAGCAAGTGTTTTATTAAGAAAGATGAGGAAGGTTTGAGTAGTTTTGATTCTAAATGTGATGAAGGGTTGTTTCTTGGTTACTCGTATAAATGCTATGATAATAGATTAAAGAAGATAGTTGAATGTGTTGATGTAAAAATTGATGCACAAAGACAATTCTGAAGAATCTATTGTAAATTCAGATAATGTGTTTGAAAATACTCCTACACCTTCCAAAGATTCTAATGAAAAACACTTCTACAACAAATGTGTCTAATGATGATGATGAAATCTGTTCTGAAAATGCTAGTGAATTTTCCTTTGAAAATATTGGTGAAAAGAATCCATCTAAGTTTGTTAAAAGAAATCACCCTAAACAGCAAATAATTGGTAACAAATTATAATGAATAAGCCTATCTATCTTTGATTTCAAAAATGGAACCTAAAACATACAAAGAAGCTACCACAGATGATAACTAGATTAATGCAATGAAAGAAGAATTAACTCAAATTGAGAAAAATAACACTTGGGAGTTAGTTTCTAGACCATAAAATAAAATGTTATTGGTGCTAAATGGGTATTTAGAAATAAACTAAATGAAGATGGCAAAAATTGTTAGAAACAAAGCTAGACTGGTATGTAAAGGTTATGCACAAATTGAAGGGATTGATTTCGACGAAACATTTGCTCTTGTAGCCAGATTAGAGGCAATTCATATGTTTTTGGCATTCTCAGTATACAAAAACTTTAAGGTTTGGCAAATGGATGTAAAGACAACTTTTCTAAATGGGTTCTTAGAAGAGGAAGTTTATATGGAACAACCAAAAGGTTTGTCTGTGCAGGTAAAGAGGACTATGTATGCAGACTCAAAAAGGCCTTGTATGGCCTTAAACAGGCACCTAGGGCTTGGTACTCCAAGCTTGATCAGCACCTTTTACAGCAGGGTTTTCACAGAGGTGATGTAGGAAGTAATCTATATTTTAAATCTATAGAAGATCAGGTATTTGTTGTGATTGTCTACGTTGATGATATTATTTTTCATGGGAATGATGAGGTTTGTAAAGATTTTGCTAATCAAATGCAATCAGCATTCAAAATGTCTATAATAGGAGAGTTATCTTATTTCCTTGGATCGCAAGTTTCTCAGTTGGAGGCATATTTTTGTCACAAACCAAATACACCAAGGAAATGCTTCAAAAGTTTCAAATGGATGAATGCAAACTGATTAGTACACCAATGGTTACAAGTCGTAAACTAAGAATGATGATTCTCCTGCTACAGATCAAACAAAGTACAGGTCTATGATAGGTATTTTATTGTATCTAACAGCATCTAGACCAGACATAATGCAAGCAATTTGTATGGTTGCTCAGTTTCAGGCTTCTCCTAAGGTTTCTCATCTTAATGCGGTCAAAAGAATATTCGGGTATCTAAAGGGTACTATTGATTATGGTTTATGGTATCCTCGGTCTAATTATTTTACATTGACAACATATACAGATGTCGACTGGTTAGGATGTGTTGATGATAGACGTAGCACCAATGATGGTGCCTTTCTGTTGGGAAACTGGTTGGTTGCATGGTTGAGTAAGAAACAAGATTCTGTCACTTTGTCTACAGCAGAGGCTGAGTATGTTGCTGCTGTTGCTTGTTGTACACAAGTCTTATGGATGAAGCAAACTCTCATAGATTTGAAGGTAGCATTTGATGATCCAGTTCCTATTTATTGTGATAACACTAGTACTATTAACATTTCAAAAAATCATGTTCTTCATTCACGTACTAAGCATATCTCCATTAAATATCATTTTCTGAAAGAACGAGTTGCTGATTGGGAGGTTTGTCTTGAATATGTTGATACTAAACAACAATTAGCTGACATTTTTACAAAGCCTCTTCCTACAGCTACTTTTGAAGCACTTCCTCGAAGGTTTGGCGTTGTGGCTTTGCCACACTAAATTCTCACATTTTGGCATGAGCTTAGGGGGAGTATTTGTTGATTTTATCTTATACACCCCTCCCCCTTGTCATTGATGTCAAAGGGGGAGAAATGTGAACAGATGAAGTCCTGTGAATTTCATGTGTATGATGTTGCAGGTTTGGTGTTGCAGATCAGATTTGAAATGTGTTTTGGTTATTGAAGACAGTTTACTACTGCAGGTGTGCAGGTTGTCTTGCCATCAATGACGGGGAGATTGTTGAAGTGTCATTGATGTCAAGAGCATTAATTTGAAATACTGGCAAACACTGAAACAGAAATATCTTCAGACAGCAATGGTTGTATCAATCTAATTGTCTTTAATTTAGTAAGACAAGGACTAAGAATTATAATAGAGCGAGCTTGCAGCATTTGCTTTCCTTAAGTAAAAGAAAAAAATTCAGATATTTCTCTAAAACATGTCCCAAAAATTACATGCATATATAAAAGATAAAATCATTAAGGTAAAGGTGATTTTATAGGTTCTGAATGTGGTTTACTTGTGTGAAAAAATAGATCTTGGGGGCGTCTTTGAGCTATGTCCAATGATCTAATTGTGTATATTAAAGGTGAAGGTGATTGTTTATGTATTGGCCCAAGCCAGCACACCAATTTTGCATATGAAAGCCCCTTTTAAAAACAAGAGGATAAATATATACCTTAAATTATAATTTATATGTATATAGCTTCAGAAATACATTTCATAGGTTAAGGTGATTGTTTATGTAGCACCCCAATTTTCCATAAGAAACCCCCTGGTAAAACAAGACAATGATTCTTACACCTTAACTTATATGTATATAGTTTCAGATGTACACCTTCATGTGTTTTGACCTCATCATTAAACTCAGAAATATGCGAGGCCTTGCCAAACTGGCTAAACCCTCAGGGGCAGGCAACGGGATTGACTGAAACCATTTGAAAAAATATTCTTGCAGTAAAGATTCTCTGACTTCCATGTCGAGAAATACTTTTAATGTTAAGGTTTAGAATAACACAACTGTGCTATAGCAGGTAAGAATGCAGGTACTGCAGTACAAGAATTGTTTATAACTTTTAGAAAGTAATACTAACCCAACAAGAAGAAACCAACAATGAATGTACACACACACAAATTTAAGAACTAATCTAATTTCAAATTTCAGATCTTGATATATCTTCAAACCGCATGTCTCAGTCTCAATGTTGATATGCAACAAAGAGCTGAGCGATGCCCATACGTAAATAATGAATTTAAATGAGAATATATGATATTTGTCGATTAAAGGCAAGAGGGAATGTGTTTTCTAGCAAAGCAAATCCATAAAATGGAAATCACATACCAAGAAATGACTTGCTCAAAAGTCAAACATGTAAAAGAGCAAGATTAAATAAAATTTGACAAACAAAAAGTAAAAAATATATCATCAATGCAAGGAGGAAATGATTAAGCAAATGTTAAATATTTCAAGAGGAAAATTTGATGTTAAGTTCAGAAAAAGAAGTTCAATCCTATGATTTGATCCAAGCATGAATACTCACCATGCAAGTTCATGACACTTTCCCAATTTAGTACAGGAGAAAAACTCGAAAAAAAATGAGGAAAGACAATATTTTTTTATTATTTATGGCATACCATTACAGGCTGATGTTGCAGCAGGAAAAGCTGGCATGTTAATTGCTGCACACACATGAAAGGGAAACATTCCAGTATCAATCCACTAAATAAAATGTTTCAAAAATTAATTAAAATTTTAAAAAAACTCAAAGTCCAATATGATAAACATCTGAATGTTTTTAATATTTCAAATAACAAGAATGTTTATTTACAAACACAAGACAGATGCATGACCAGAAGTCAAACTTTAATGAATCTGGTTCACTAGTTCCAAAAAATCAATTCAAGAGCCAACCATATGCACATTTATAATCCTCAAATCGAAGTATTTCAGGTTTGCACTGGCATTACATTTATAAAAACTACTATCATAACAGTGCAAATAGTATTCAAGAAAAAGAACCAAATTCCCATCTTCCAAACAATAAGTATATTTTTAGAATTGTACTTCAACAACCCAGAATGTAGAACAGCTACACAGTGCAGAGGATGATTATTACAGACTAGAACAAGCCTACATTTCACAGAAAAAGCAATCAACTGAAACTTGAAACTGATGGAAGTCAGCTATATTCAAGCACAAGGCGGTATATGATAACTAGACATAGAAACACCTGAGAAAAATCAAGTGACAACATCAAAAAATCCGTTTTATGACATTAATTATGCTAAGACCCTAGGATGTAAGATAAGGTTGAGATGCATTATTTCAAAAGGATAAAGCAATTTATAGCTGAAAGCTTAGAATATAATTTATTTGGATAGGTCATACAAATGCCAAATAATTATATCTACATAAGTCATGCACAACCATAACAATAAAGAGAGAATAATGTTCACAAAATGTTGCTATCATTAATCTAAAAGTAGATTGATACCTTTGTTGCAAGATGAAGGTGTTGATGAATGAGAGAAATGCGGCCAAGGAGCAGCAATATTATCATTTAGGTCACATGTGAAACTTATCCCAGAAGACTTGTCGAACATAGCATCTGAAGGCAAACTTCGAAGAAGACAGCCTGCATCTGGGATAAAAAAAAATTGAGTCGCTGAATCAAAACATTCATTAAAATAGATAAATTTATTTGTCAAAAGGACTCAACAAAATTAATTCATATAGCTCAAGACAAGCAAGATGGATTACCATGTAACCATTCACAATGTTGGCTATTTCGTAAGGAATTTTAATGCAATTCTAAATAATTGGATGTTGAATGAAAATCCCTTCACCATATTAGAATGTGTCAAATGATAGTAATGATTATCTTGCAGAGACTGACATTATCAGATTGCAAAGAAACTAAATACAACTAAAGTATAATTCAGATACATTAAGCAACAATTAGTACCTTGTGATCCGAAAGCTATCGTACAAAGGTGGTGCCCGAATCACGGTCACAACACAAACAGGAAAGGATCAGATAATAACAAATACGGCTCAAGTTTTAGACATCAAAAATGAAATGCACTAGAAATATCAGATTCCGATGTGCCAATTTGGAGCTTCAATAAAAATATGCAGCATTACTATATTGTGCTTATTGAGAGGAAAATTAGAAACAACCTTGAAGAGAGAAGTCCTTCAGGTTTACGTGACAAAGAATGTAAATGTTCTCAGTAATATTTTTTCTCTGAAGCATAACACCAAGAGAGGTGGCACAGTCCAAAGCTTGCAGATTTGTGATGAGACTTTGCTGTTGAACTCCAGAGATATAACTGTCCAGTGTCGTACAACATTTTGATTCATTTTTTAGGGCCTGAGAACAGTCTCTTGCCACCTCTGAAGGATCCGGGAAATCTAAGGGACAGACTGTGAATTCAAAAAACCACAACAACAAATTGTTAAAACATTTATCAACTCAGAACCATTGTGTTAGTAAATATCATATATACAGACTTAAAAATGAACTTAAATGGCACATCCAATGAAATATTTAGCTTTTTGAACCAATCATGCATACAATACACCTCATATGCACAGATGCCTATAGGGCTCTGTATTTGAAAACTTTGCTGTTTTCTATTAAGTTGAATGGTGGGAGGTCTTTGTTAGAACATCTTTTGAAAAATTAAAAAACCCTAGGGATCAACCCATCACAATCAACCAAACAGTGGACAATAAATAATTAAAATATGTTTGATCTAATCACCAACAACCTATCAACCTAAGCCTGTTAACAAAAAAATAAACCGACATTGAAGGTCATTCATGCTTATTGTAAAAGGAATGTCAACAAGAACAAATGAGTGAAGTTACTTCTAGGAGTTCAAAAAGTGCATGGATCAAGGTACAAACTGCAGTTCTACTCCCACTTCACAACCACAAAGAAAGGTACAGTGCTTCTACTGTCAAAAAATTAAAATTTGGGCATGTGAAGAAAGATTGTAGGAAAAGGTAGTATGACCTATTCAAGAGGAAAAAGCCTATGTGGTGGCTACTGCCAAGGAAGACCACAATGAGTCTGCATAAATGGCTTTATCAAACTATGTTTAAAGCAATTGCTGGCACTTAGTTTAAAGCACATCCAAACACTTTGTGTCGAAAGACTAGTAAGTCAACTTTACCGGTGAACACAATAATAAGGATTTTGCTTCACTTGGTGGTGGCAAGTCACACACAATTAAAGGGATGGGTGAAGTGAGAATTGTTTGCCGGGTTTGGTTCTTCACAAATCATGTTTTCCCACTACGTATTAGACTTCTAAATCTATGTTTCTATGCTAACATTGGAGATTGCATCGCAAAAATGTAAATGTTCAACTCTGTAATGCTAAACAGATTCCCTCCATCAGTGCATATGGAATCCACGATTACTAAGATAAAAAGACCAGCGTTGATTTATATATTAATTTTATTATTATTGTTTAATTATTTATTATTTATTTAGTTATTTATTTTATATTGTTATTTATTATAAAATATTACTTCAGAGAGGGGACATTACAAATACCTCTCCTAAATCTGGTTCTAAAAATACAACTCCTACAAACTCTCCTCCTGAATCTCCTCCCGAAGTAGACCATGAATCTGCCCTTACAATCCAGTTTGATCAGATTCACTTTCTCGAAGAGAACTTGAGAGATTTTGAAAGATTTCTTAATAAGGAAATATCTACTCTGAGGTTGGATCTGCCATTAGCAACCTAAGGGAAATGCTAATTTCGGAGAAGAAAGGACGCAAAGCACTAATGGCATAAGGTTGGATCGTAGGAACTCATGTCCCTATTGCTCTCCCTAGTCCCTAGGACACTCAATCTAATGCCATGGTTCACAGATCTATGTTGCTATATCTACGTGCTCGTGCACATGGTAGAGCCAAGTCCTAACATTGACCTTCTATCTGGCAATACGATGTCGAGCATCATTGTGGGCAAGGTTCCCTGGGATACAATGTACCACCTCCTAGCACTGGAGCTAGGATCGGTAGCAGTACTCGAGTCAGTGCTAGTGTTGGTAATAGCTCTGGTATTGGCGTTGGCAGATCCTCTGCTCCCCATGGTGGCAAAAGTAATCACCTCCACCTCCCCCACCTCATAATCATGTTCTCATACCAAATTACAAAATGTGTCAGTTGCACCAATAGTTTGTTGGCCTTTCTATTGTGACCAACCAAAGCTCTCTCCCACCATACTATCCTCGTAGTCCACACTCTTTATTCAAGTTCTTAACACTCCACTGCCACAAGGGGTGAGTCCCTGAAGTTTGATAGGTATAACGGTGATGGGATCTTCATCTTCACATCGATTCCTTTCTTACCCTATATAGTGACTATCATAACCTAGATTATCTTTTGCTCAAGCTATTCTCATAGTCCCTTAAAGGAATCGCAATGGAATGGTGCAGCTCTCTTCCTGATTGTTCCATTCAAATATTCGACTAATTAATGGATGCTTTTCATATACAGCTCCAAGAGAACATCACCAACAAGGTCACTATCATTGACCTTGTTCATTGTAAGCAAAAGTTAAAGGAGAAAGTGATTGAGTTAATATCGAGGTACCAATCCATATCTACAGAGGTTCCCTATGCCTTGCCCAATGGCGACCTCCAAAGGTTGATCATCAACAACTTGCAACCGACATTGAGAAAGAATCTTTCATTGAACCGGCACCCCAACTTTACCAATCTCTGCAATGCTCTAACCTATTATCAGCACACCATGGCTCAATTTGGAAAGTCTTGTTCAAATGCCTGTCGGGGTGGCATCTTCCTCTGGTGGGTCTCAAGAAAATGAAGTTGTGGTCAGTGGCCTTACACTTCCTCAGATCACAGAAATAAATTACTTCTCTATGAAACCTTAGAGAAAACGATTTTTCACTAAGTTGACTGATTCCTACGCAAGTATCCTACAAAAGTTGTTGAAGGACAACCTTGTGACCCTATTCACACTGTTGATGAAAGTTTTGTAACCACTCCAACATGCAGAATAAAATACCAAGTATTATATCCTCTCTTGAACAAGGAAACCTCATATGCTAAGCAATATGACACTATGTTATCAAATAAGGCAACCTCAAGGTTTACATTGTGAACTTGCAACTTTGTGTTGGATTTAACTCAGTGAATGTTATGCGATTTGTTGGTAACCACGACGGGGCTTATGCTATTCATTCAATGGGACTTCAACTTTCTAAATGCGAATAATATGGCAATTTGAGCTCTTCAACTAATCCTAACAAAACAAAGTGCAAAAAGGATTGGGTTTAAGAAGCTAAGCCAACTCTATCTCTAATTATACCAATGCAAAAGACTATTGAAGATGAGGTGAAACTAACTTGTCCTTGCTTCGCCAACTTAAACAACTACGCAAAGGAGGGTGCTATTTTCTAACGATGCGTGGATAATTTTCAAATCACTCATGCACATTAAAACCATAAAACATGTGAATCAATGAACATGAAGCAATTCAAGTTAAGTGCTTGCAATGGGGTTCAGTCTAACCTTGCACTGTTACTTGCAATCAACATCTACTAAAAGGTATGAACATAAGTTTCACTATGAACCACCAACAATAATATCTTTCATCCTTCAGCTACTCTTTTTCGGACACCGTTTGATGCTCTTGCTTTGGGCTGGTCCCCTGTATTATTCTTGGCACTCACGTGGACCCGCTCTTTGTGGTATTTTGTTGGACATTAATAGATTTATCTTATCTTATCTTATCTACTCAACTACTTAACATAAATAACTTCTACTCAACATAAACAAATTCTATCCAAGTGAGAAGTAGGAAACCATGCAACACTCCAAAATAACACAAGTATCCACCATGAAACAACAATGAATCTACAATTACTTTGGTAGTATCTCCACAACAATTTCTCCAAAATCTCTCTTTACAAATGATTTAAGCAAGCCTTATATAGAGGCCTCAAGTACAATGGATGGCTCAAATTGATTCAAGATCCCAGATTATTTTAAAATCACCCTAATTAGGGTCTTCCCTAACTACCACTTACAAGCATTAAATACTAACCAATGAGAAAATTCAAAAGGGGGGAATTCATTAAATGCATTCCACTTGACAACTTGGGATAACTTGATTGGTTGAACTTGGACATGCCAACTTGAAATCCTCTGATTGGTTGAAGATGAGTGGGCACCACCTTGTCATATTTATCTTGTTTCAACTCCACTTCTTCATTCTCTTCATTTGGAAATCTTCTCACTGAAATAATATTGAAATGGTGCTTGTCTTGGTATCTTGGGCTCGATCCTTCCTTTGGCTTCAACTTGTCAATCTCCAATTTCCCTTGTTTGGGCATGATCATGATGTTGTCACTTGCATTCTTTGTCCATCATCTTCAATGCAATCACTTTTGTCTTTGAACTTAATTTGCATCTTGACTTTTTGTATTCCATGAGATGTGTATATTTGCAATTCGACCATCACCCTTGGTTGAGGTTTCCAACAAACTTGGATATACAACATTGATTATCACATCAATGATGCCTTCTTTTTTTCATGTTGCTTTGATGTTGTCATGGCTTCTCTCTCAAGCCATGTTGACTTAGGCCATTACACTTGCATTTCCAACATCCTGATCTTCTTTACTTGCTCGATGAAGGTATTGCAACTACTTTGTTGATATTTGTAATAATCCTTACTAAGTTTCTTAGATTTTTTATTAAAACTCTCAGAATTTAAACCACCCAATTTGCTTGCAATAACTTGTTTCAAAATACACAGATGACCATTTGCCTGTGGTGCTACTAACGGAATCTGTTCTGATAATGACTGTGTAAAAATCTGATTTCTAGCAAAAAATATTTCTTCTAACTTGGTACACGATAAATATGTATCTTTAAACAAATTTCTCAATGAAAGGAAAGCAACAAATTAACACCAGAAGACTAAGTCCCTAATGCTGGTTCTATCTCTTCATAAAATTAAATCAGAATTTATCTTAACAATAGTGGCATTACAATGGCATTTTCTTTATTCAATAATCAGAGAGGAATCACGTGGGAGTATGCACCTGGTCGTATACCACTGTAACTATGTAGATGAGGTGTGATTAGTTGCGGGGTGTTGCTGTAGTTATGACTGATCCCTGACAGTCACCAAGGCATTGCCTTCCTTCTTGCGATGAAGTTGTTGTAGCCCCTCCAGGTACACCCGATCATTGCCCTGTCTGCGTTTCAAACCACCCTTGCGTGATACACCCCACGATGTCAACTCTCACTCATGCCCGAGCTATTGTAACTTCCTTCCACGCCCGATATGCAGTGGACTCTCCTCACGCCCGACACTACCCAGCTAAAAGCCACATGCCACTACCATACAGTCACGCCAACAAAGAATTTGAGGCTGATAGCAAGCCTCACGTAACACACCAAAACACCCTGTGTATAACTTATTGGTCTACACGTCCTCTACCAGCAGTGTGTCGTGTACACCCAGGCCTGTGTCAATGTAGTCTGAACGCTGAAGTCTTCACCAAAATATACGAGCAGCAACACACAGAGATAGCTCGTTAACTACTGGACACGCCTCCTCACGCGGGATAGATAGTTATTTCCCTGCCAACTGCAGTGTTGGGCGTATGTGGAAGATGACTTCTCGGATAAGAGTTCAGTGCTAATACAAATCGTTCCCACCCAAGGAGTCCACAATGTTTCTAGATTTCCTGTGCTTGGCTAAAGTATCCTTACTATGGCTATGTTACAATAACTCAATAAACCAGAATCTAAGACAAGCTTCAAGAGTTGAATCCAAGTACCTTTTTGATGCAAGTATGGACTCTCTACGTGAATCCGCTCAATGAAGAAGGCTAGGTTTGCGTCCAACCTCCAGACATCTCTTAAGGGTTTGCGTCCTTAGAGAAATAGCCAATCACATAAGCAACCAGATTTGTTTATATTTTGTTTATAATATTCCTGGTAATTTTCCCAAGGAGTTCCTTTTTCTTATATAACCTCGAAGTGAGGGAAAACACTGAAAACTAAGCAATGTGGGATAAAAGTACTCACTTAAGTCACTTAAGTCACTTACGTTACTTTTTAATATAATGTAACTTTAAGTCAAAGTGACTTTATAATATCACTTTATAAAAAAAATGACTTAACTTTAGAAAAAGAAGCCCAAATAATAAATATTTGCCCACTGAAGCCTGTGACTGGCTAACATCCTCTGAAAGAAGCCATTAGCCTATCCGGATGGGGACACAAACTAATCAGGCGCCATAATGGCCTACTACAAAGAAGGGGACATTACAGTCTTCCCTTCCTGGGATTGCTTGCCCTCAAGCAATCTCAACGCAAGATGTTGTAGAATAGACTCACCCTCCCATGTGGCATCCTCGATAGGTTAGTCCTTCCATCGAATCAAGTACTCTTTGATAGCTCGGTTCCACAGTTTCCTTTCTCTGGTCTCAATCACCTCAATTGGAACCAAAACCAATTTACCTTCCTCATCAAGTGGAGGTAATCCAACTGAAGGGACTAGCTGTTGTATAATTGCCTTCTTGAGGCAAGACACGTGAAAAACATTAAGAATCCTACTATCTGTTGGCAGCTCGCGCTCGTAGGCCACCTCACCAACCCTCTTGGAGATGTGGTAGGGACCATAAAACCAGGGCTTGAGCTTTTCTGACCCACTCTTCTTCAGAGAACTCTGCCTGTACGGTTGAAGACGAAGGTAAACCATATCTCCTGACTCAAAGCTCTGCTCTATCCGATGTCGATCACCATACATCTTTTGTTGATTTTGTGCCCTCTAAATGTTCTCCCTGAGTGACCTAAGGATATCCTGATGATCCTGTAGCCAGTCTCACGTGATCGGTGCCCTGTTGTCCTGTAGAGCCAAGTCTATAAAAGATAATGGCTCGCTGCCATAGAGAGCTCGAAATGGTGACATGCCAATAGTCATGTGATAGGTGGAGTTGTACCAAAACTCCCCCAAATACAACCATCTAACCCATGCCCTCTACTGCCCCGCTACATAATTCCGAAGATAGCCTTCCACCCATTTGTTCACAATCTTCGTCTGGCCATCTGTCTGTGGGTGGTAACTGGTGCTGGGAGTCAACTCGGTGCCTGCCAATCTGAACAACTCCTGCCCAAAAGTGTTGAGAAACTTACTGTCTTTGTCGCTCGCAATGGTCTTGGGCAGACCGTGCAACCTAAAAACTTCTCGGAAGAATAATTTAGCTACCTGCGCAGCTAACCAATCCGCTGCAATAGCAAAGAAATGAGCAAACTTAGTAAGTTTGTCCACCACCACATATATGTTGTCCTTGCCCTGTACTCTCGGCAAGACTAAAAAGTAGCAAGAGCATTAGTGAGCCCAAATGGCATCACTAGAAACTCATAGTGCCTATAGTGACATCTAAATGTTGTCTTATGAACATCCTCCTCACGGACACGTATCTGATGGTACCCTGATCAAACATCTATCTTCGAGAAGTATACTGCCCCATGTAACTCATCTAACAACTCATCAATCCGGGGAATGGGGTACCTGTTCTTAATGGTCCTTTTATTGAGTGCATGGTAATCAATACACATGCGAAGAGTACCATCCTTCTTCACGAAAACTAGTGAAGAAGAAAAGAGGTTGGAGTTGGGCCTGATGTGCCCCATATCAAGGAGTTCCTTTATCGTATTCTCTATTTCTTCCTTATAGTGCCTAGGGTGACGATAAGGGGTAGTGATCACGGGCTTAGCGCCCTCCTCCATCTCAATGATGTGCTCGAACTCTTTGTCTAGAGGTATGCCTAGTGGAATGTCCTCAAAAACCCGTTTATGCTTATCAAGCACATTGTGGACATCAATGTGAACCTACTGCCCTAAATCTGGTGTGGCTTTAGAGGATATAAAGCACTGGACTGTCGACTCCATATCACTATGCCTCATAATGGCCTCCATTCGGTGAGTCGACACTAACCTGGGCCCGCCATCTGGCATGGCCTTAAGAACCATTTGTTGATCACCTTGCATAAACTCTAATTATTTAAACTTGTGATCAATGGTGTACCTCTCCAGAGTCTGTAATCTTCTGCATACCCAAAATAGCATCCAGGCTGTCCAAACCAATGACATAAAATCAGCCTCTAGAAGATAATTCCCAAAGTGAATTGAGAGTCCGGAGATCTTCCCTGTGCATCTCAACAAGTCCCCCCTCGGCCACCTTAACCTCAAACTCGGGAATGTAGTCTACATGTAATCTCCTCCTGGAAACTATGCTTGTGCTGATAAAGTTATGCGTGGCACCTGTATCCAGTAGGCAAACAATCCTTTGTCCTCTAACCACACCTTTCAAACGAAAATGGTGACATGTTGGAATCCCTGAAAGAGATGCCAAGGTAACAAGGGGCTGCTCATGGGGGGTTTTCCCCTTCTTCACTTCTACTAGTTACTCCTCCTGAGCCTCCTCATCGTTGTCCTCAACATTGCTGTCCTCGTGTTGTTCACATTCCGATGGCTTCCAATGGTGAATGAATTGAGATTGAATTGAATTGAATTGAGAAGGCGTTCAACCTTTCTTTTATACGCCTCCCATCTAATAGTCATGTCTGTTGGGCTTAAGGAGGCCAAACTCTCCTTGGATGTTTTAAATTTGATTTAACCATCACTCTTTCCTTAGAAGTCCGACTTGATTGCATTTAGATGTATTTTGAACACCTTTCTCCATGGCCGACTTGGTTTGTATTTTCAGTTTTTCCTTCAATGAGGTGCAACTATCTTGGAAGGGCATTTAAATTTGGAGCCCAAGACAGGTCAGATTTCCGACCTTTCTTAAGCTCTTGCACAAAGGATATGGCAAGCCCAAGGTTGCTCCATAACAGATCTGATTTTACTCTTCATCATTTGAATTTTCACCTTATTGTAAACCATATTTCATTTTGCATTTTAGAATTTGCCCCAAGTGCTTGGCAGAAATCACCATGTTCTTGGGCTTGGAGCCCAAAGGTGAGGTAAGAATTTCAGCCTTGCTTGGGCTTGGATCCCCAAGGTGAGGCTGGAATTTTGACCTCTTTGGCTCCTTGTCAAAATCAATTCGCCCAAATCACACTGTGTTGAAAATATTTGTTGGAATGACATCTGGTTTTTGACTTGTCCTTGGATTTTCACTAGAAATGCATATCAGATTTCAATGTTTGACTTCAATTCATACTTGATAACCATGTTGTTGTCGAAGGTTCAATAGATGTTGTCTTACCATATGATTTAGACCATTGTGTCTGATGTGGCAATATGCTGGAGGTCAACTTCCTACTAATTGTAATTTTACATCATAAGGCGGTTTGGTGGTTAATAAAATTCAATCTTTAATTAAAATTTACTATAATCGTATTATTAATGTCCCAACTTGGGGACATTACAGACTGCCCCATACTGCTATTGATGATGAAAGATTGAGAAAAATTGTGAAAATGAGTGGTGTCAATCAACATATAAATATGTCGGAGACTGCTCAAGATGATCATACACGTCAAGAAGCTATGAAAGCCCTAGCTTCCCTTTTAGAAAGTGACGTAGCAATTAATGTATTGCAACAGGCTGAGGCTCACTTTGTAATCAAATCCATTATAGACTTTGCTACAGGTGAAGATATATTAAATACAAATCAAATGTGTTAATTTGATTGCAAAAGAGAGATGCAAACAAAGTAGCACAAATATCAACAAAGAAATTCTATAGGAGGTTGGAGGCAGGACGACACCTATCATCCCGAGCTAGCTTCTCGCTTAGGGATTGCTTTATTGTATAGAAGCACCCTATTTGCGTCCCTGAAGAAAAGAGAGGGCTTGAAATATTTGTGTCCCAGAAGAAAAGAGGGGGGCTTGGCATCATGTTTGTCCCTTCAAGGAGCAAGGGGGAGGGTTGGGGGAGGGCGGGGACGAGTGGGGGGGGCAATATTTTATGTGGGTGTACTCGGTGTATTCATGTTTGGTTGGTGATTTGTACTTTCCGAGGAAACATTTGAGGAGACATTTGTGACACTCGGAGGAGATGTAGACTTTCCGAGGAAAGGTTGTCTCATGTGCAATTATTTGATTGGTGATTTGTGCAGCAGAGGAGGGATTGTTTCCATTGCACTTTAGGAGGTGTTAGACACACTTCAAGGAGATGTGGACTTCTGGAGGAAAGGTGTCTCATGTGCAACACTGAAGGAGTCATTAGACACACTCGAAGATGTGGAATTTTGGAGGAAATGTGTCTTATTATGCATAAGGGGTGGGAAAACTTTTATGTTCTCTCATGGTGTGCAGATGGATACAGGTTCTATAGTTAGGAGATACACTATTGCAGTCAGTTCGGTGTTTCCTGAGTGAGCGAGGGGGATTGGTGAGGCGCTTCAACAAAGTCTCCAGAAGGGTTGGGTTCAAAACCCTTATAATGTTCCACTCTTGTTCAAATTATTGTAACAAGGGGGGAAAGGTTGGCGTATTACAATTAGGTTTAGCTTTAATTTACTTAAATAAATATTGCGCTTGGTTATAGCAGTTATGAAACTGTTTAACTATTGCAGCTATGTGTATCTTGCATGTTTAAAGGCACCACTTGAATCTATCGATCAATCCAGTTTTATGCTTTTGCACTATTATTCGGCACATTATTGAGGTATTGGGTATTATGGAGGCTCAATCTTTGTTTGCTAAGGCATTTATGTGTGAGCTCAACATGATAGAGGTGCTCTATCTAGGTCATGTAATTGGTGCTAATAGAGCTAAAGTGGATTTGGAGAATATTCTTAGTTGGCCCCCACCAAAGAAAGTGCCACACAAGGGAGGTTTCCTTGGATTTTGCAATGATTATAGGAGATTTGTGAAGGGGTTTTCCCAACTCACTATACCTCTCACAAACTTGACGAAAATGGGATCATTCTCTTGGTCAAATTCAGCACAACGAGTGATTGATTGTCTTAAGGAGGTAATGACTACTTTTCCTAGTTTGGCTCTTCCTGACTTCTCACAACCTTTTGTGCTTGAGTGACATGCTTCAAGGGGAGGAATTAGAGTCATGCTTATGTAGAATAAGCACCCTATGGCCTATGAGAGCATGAAACTCAAATATGTTGAGGGGCACTATTCCACCTATGATAAGGAATTTTCTCACAATCATGTACGCCTTGGCCAAATTTAAACAATACCTATTTGGTGGGAAGGTTGTGGTAAGGACTAATCGCAACAGTTTGTTTTATGATGTGATTACTATTGAATGTCTTTTTTACCATAGCATAATCTTAAGATGTCGAGCTACACAATAATTTTATTTTTGAAGATAAACAGTCACTTTTAACAATAAAGCTCCAATTGGCAATCTTCTTAAAAAAAATTAATCATTACAATACCAAATTATGGGATTATAACAAGAAAAAATCAAAACAATTTAATCCATAAAAACCTTCATTTACCAAAATGCTTCAACATTTATGTTTGCTAAAAAAACTTTTATAACCATAAAATGTTTGTTTTCGATTAAGATAACACATATAACAAGCAATCAAGAAAAAACTTCTTACCTCCTGAGATTACAAAAGACTGGGCTAGAATAATGCTTTGACAATAATTTTCAAGGGGAAATAAAAAATTAGTTCTTAAAATCAAATATATTCCAAAAATAGTACCTCTATTCACATTGCAATTGGAAAGCCCTCGGAGAACTGATTTTGCCTTCTCTGGGGTAAGCTTACTTGATAACCATCTAAGGACAACCCTATGACAATCATCAACAACAGTTTGTTGCAAAGGTGACATTCTCACATCATCTTCACTGAATAATCCAGGCGCCTTCAAAGCAAGTCTTCTTGCAGCTTCTGAGATTGCAGGCTGGCAAACAGGGTTGCAGCATTCTTTCACAGGATCAACTGTTTTGCAATCAATCAAAAGTTTGCTCCCATTGACTGTTTGTTGAAACTCCTTTACACCCTTAACTGGACAGGATCCTTCAGTTAGATTAGACGGCAGTGCAGAGCATATAGATGGAAGACTTGCATTTGCACCCTGACTAACCAAGATAGTTTGGACATCTGAAAAACAATACACTGCAAATGTCGAATTCAAGGCAAGTAACCCATTGGATTTGCTGGATTCTCCAACAAGAATGTGAAGCAACGCCTCGTACTGAGGACAGCAAATGACATTTCCCAGATATTGAGCAAATGAACCCCAACAGTCAATTGCTGTCTGACTGATCACATAATCTGAAGTTGAAAAATTGAAAGCACAGAGCCCTGCAACAGTGACAAGCAGTAGCCTTTAAAGCATATTCTTATACTCTTTAACAGGGTACAAAAGGTTCCTTAGAAGTTAAAAATATAGATGCAAAATCAATGAAATTCCGATCAAAAGTGTTTACATACCTGATACAACAGGTACAGTTGAATTTGGAGTGAAGGGATTCAAAGGAGAAGGAGCGAGTAATGGAATCAATGGGTCAGGTGCAGCAGTAGGGGACACTTCTGCAGAGAAAATATTACTTTCCTTTTTCACAGCATGAGGTTGTGAAGAAGTCAAATGAAACAATGAAGAATTCCACGGAAATGAAACAATGGACTCATGTACAACTACAGTAAGATCTGACGTCTGACTTGCACCAAATTTTGGTAATGACAAAGCCTGGAATGCATTTACAAACCCTGCCAAACACAGAAGTTTTGTTCAGAAAATAACCGAGCTAACAAACAACAAAGCATACCCTTACATCATCAGGGACAAGAAATGAACAGGTTTTCTAATTACAGACGTATGAAAAGAGTTATCTAAGCATTTGACGTATTCACAAATTTTATGAACTTGAGGAAAAGGTTATTAGAGAATGATCTTTCAAACACCTAAGAGCTAATTAGTCCAAAATGACTATAGAGAAAAGTGGTGCATGCAAAACAAAATTCAAGGGAAACATAAAGCTCCTGCTTTGAATTCTGACAGACTTAAAATAACATCAAGATAGGAGGAAAGAATTACAAACTAGAAAAATGATAATAATATACAACATAATATTTAAAACAAAAAAACGCTATAGCTTTACAGTGACCAGTCTAACAACAGTTAACCTATGAAAAAGGAACTTTGTTTTCAGCAGTTTGACATACAGAATAATTATATTTATATTGAAACTTCAAACACAATACACTTTAAATATAAAATGAGTTCCATATCAGTCTTGTTTCCATCATTGGATATAATAATCAACATATTGCCAGAATTCAACTCTTCTGGGTCAATAGCATTGTGCTAGAATGGAACCTTAGTGGACTGTATTACCACCAAGCAATTTGACCAATGGGCCATATCCCAACTGAAAACACGATCACCTTTTCTTATATATCTGCATTGAACACAAATGCAATATGCAATATGCTCAATAAACAGCCATTTTTGTCACTATAAAACCAGAAACTCAACAAGAGATGCAATTTTTGAACACTAAAAGCTGACTGCAACAGAAAATTGTCATTGTAGACAGTCTGGGCTGTTTCTTCGATTATAAAAAGCATTTTCATTAGCGCAATGGCAACATTACTGTTTAAGTAGTGAATGCAGGTCATTGCATGAGGCCACAACCCCATGGCAGCCAGCAAAACATCAGACCTATGGAATTTATACGCTGACATGCTTTTGTTTTTTAATTTCACTCCAAAATTGTGCACAGATGTATTTTAAAGAATATTTGATTAACATCAGACATCAAGTATCTAAATTTTTTTTCATATTTCCACAGAATAAAGGAACAGGCAGACGGAGTGACCATGGACCCACTTATTGGGGACAGCAGGGCAACTGTTCTGTAGATATATGTAGTACTTGGAAATTTAGTTATAAAAAATATAAAAGGAATAACAAATGGAACATTGAAATTCTAAACAAATTGCGTTGAAGACTTTGAACAATGAAAATTCAACATACCGAATATCAATATCTTATATTCAGTATTACAATTACATTCAAAAATCAAATACAATTGGCTAATGGCTCACCACCTCTAATCATCCACAAAGTCCATGCCAAACTCATCATCCAAACTACTGCACTCTTCAAGGTCGAGCTCCTTCACACCAACTCCAAGCAGCCCTGTTTGTGCCACATCATCATTAACCTATGTTGGCTCCTCTAAATCTACATCCATATGACTACTAAACTCTACTTGTACGTACACTTGTTGTGGTCAATGAGACACAAGGCACTATGTAGAGCTACAATCCTTTTTGCCCTCCTAGAGGTAAGATTGCTCCTCCTAATAAAGAGGATGAAGCTATGAATAGATTAGTTCCTATTATAGCAAAAGAACTAGAAAACTAGGGCAATATATAGATAGCTATCATGGTTGTCAAAGAACTAAACCCATGTATAGCCCACCACAAAATTGGGTCTTCTTGTGCACTAATCTCCCTATCTATCTTGGCCTCTTTTGAATATCCCCAAAGAGTGACAAATTTTGTCAACTCAATACAAATTGTGGCAACATCTTCTAAACAGCTTCTATGACCCAATGGTAACTCTTTTGGGCCTTTGCATGTACCACTTCAAGTTCAATGCATAGGCATCCGTGTGCAAAGGAGTGTTGAACTTCTCCCATCCCTATTGATGATTGGTTAAATATGTTCATTTGGCCAAGAATGCTATTGATGCCCTCATACAACTCTACAAGGCTAGATGCATTAGAGTCCCCATATTTGACGACTATGAAAACTGAGCAATGATAGAGACAATGTATTTCACATCAACACAAACAATGTCACTCTTAACAACCTCCTTCAACCTCTTAGCCTACTCTAACTTTCAAACGAGCTACCAACCACTATCATGACCATTTGTTGCAACCCCTCTTGCAATTCAAGCATCCTCTACAAGAGGATGAAATCAATGCATATCTAATCTCTACAAATTTCAAAAACTCCTCCATCGAGAAGATCTTGAATAATGCATATGAAATGTGGTGGCTGCAAGAAAACATCTACACATTTGTACCATCATTAATATGAAATGTGGTGGCTGCAAGAAAACATCTACACATTTGTACCATCATTAATAACCTATTTAACCAAACCCATTTTGCCCGAGTCTTTAAGTGCATTATTCATGGCATGCACAACAGAAGGACTCTACCAAATATGTTTGTAGGCCTCAATCAATTTCCCTACAACTCTACACAAATAGGCAATATTTGTCACTACTTGCACCACATTTTTTGGCTCAACCTCCTTATTTGCATCTCTAAGGATTTGGATTTGATAATAGGGCATCCTCAAGGTGCCTTTGGCAATAAACAACACTAAAAAAGTGCCCTATATACATGTGACCATAATGTTTGTGAGTGGATAATGCCTAATGTCATACACTCATCCATGACTACACTATATTCACCAATGACCCTTGTAGCTTCATTTTCTCTATTATAATATTAATCTTGGAATAGTTCTTATCCAAGACTGATCTCCTTAATTTTGTCTACCCTAGTGACATATACAATGGTCCAACTTCAATTATCTTTGCCACAACCTCCTTATAATTAAAAAATGAGCCATAGAATGGAATGCCACTAGCAAAGAAGAATTTGACAATAGCATCATCTGCCTTATCCATATTTTGCAATTGAATAATTCTGCCACCTTGTTTGTAGCATATATACTAGTAGTCATTCTATATAACCTCTTAGACAACAGATGCCCCTAAACTAAATCAAAAAGCAAGAGATCGTGGCTCTTGGAAAGTTCTAGTACTAATTGGAGTAGAAGTAGGACCCCTCAATGACATAGTAGCAATCACAAGTGTTTTAGCTTTTTTCTCCACCACAATCCTACAATCTATTTATTTCAGCCCTTTGTTTAAGTGGCAGCTTGTCATATACATCCACACCTTTGCCTTAAACATGGAGACGACGCACATTGACTTTTGTAATGCTGCCTTGAAATTCAAGTTGACAAAATTGACATTTCCACAACCCCCCATTTTCCTTAGTTTTGCTTGCAGTTTGGTTGCAAATTGACTTATATAAAGTCCTGTTATAGAAGGGGGCCTTGGCAAATTCTTCTAATAACTTGGAAGGGCAATTAAAAGTACACTTCCAATAGAACTAGTTGCATCACCTTTTGCCCATATCAAAGTCTCAAATTCAACATGCATACATTCTTGTTCATGACCCTATCTATCACAACATCACACATGCTATGAGAAATCATAGTAACATTAGAAGAAATGAAATTTGTGCTTTGAATTTTAAACCATACATATATCATTATGCAAAAGCTCAAGAAAAACAAATTTTCTTTTTTGTTTTCGTATTTCACATCACTAAAGCTCAAAAACAAATGATACACAAAAATAGGATTTTTGTTCTTCAACCTTTGTTGAGCAAGAATTCCACTTTTACTTTTCTTATTACACGAAGTATAGAAGCAAACGATACAGAAAAGATAGAATCCTAATTTGATTAGCATTTACAAACTATTTATCTATATTTACATATTTTTCTTTTAATAATAAAAGTTGGAGTAATTAGAAAATTATCTGATTAATTCTATAATTAGCTTCATTAATTACTTTATTCACTTAAGTTAAACTTAGGTGCTTCTATCTTTTATTAGATTAAGCTAATAATTGCTTAAGTTGTCACATACATTACGAGTGTGACACTTGACACTAGCTAATTTAATCCTTCCTTAGGATTTGCATCTAGGGTTTCATTTATCCTTTTTACAAGGATTGATTCATTCATTTGTAACAATAATCTTTCTGCATCAATATACGATTCTCAAATTGTTGGGCAAATTATCCTTGCTTAATCTCCATTTGTGCTTGCAGGTGATTTATGGGGTTGTGTTGTTAAACAAATAACTTTAACATTGTTTCAAAGCTTTAGATCTTCTAAATTCTTGTCCAAATTCTTGAGGGATCCAAACTTGAGAAAAATTTCTATGCACTTTGAGCTCAAACAGAGGTTTCCATCGTATTTGCATCATCCCAAAACCTTTAGATCGGATGTTTCGTCAAAATCCAAATTGTTGATCTTTTGAGTGATTTTCTAAGGGCAACAAAATCAAGGCAAGATATGGCAATTGACACAAAATAGGAAAATCGGGGCAAAAATCCCTAGAGACCATACAATCATACATGCTATAGGTAATATCGTCGCTCAAGAAAAGCTTTTGAAATTATTTTTTTAAATGTCAAAAATTTGTTTGTAAAATTTTTTTGGGTCAAATTAAAAAATGAACAATAATAAAAAACAAGCAACTTATTGCATATGCTTGCACCTTGTGCAAGCCTGTTGTGCTTTCCAGCAGCCAACATCCCTAGCAAACCCATACCATCGACAACCTCTCTTCCCAACAGCCATGCCCCCTCTAACTACACATTCCCAACATCGAATTCCCCTTGCAACAGCTACACCTTGTAGCTCACCAACAACCACAAATGAATCAGCGAACTCCCTTCCCAGCAACTCTTCAAGATTCCAAGATTCTTTCCCCTGACTTACATATGCACGTGTCAACCCACATATGCATGTGTCAACCCTGCGACTAGAAAATCTCGACAACCAATAGACTATTCCACACTTTTCCTACAACTTGCTAATTTTTTCTGGCAACTGCAGTTTTCTTCCAACAATTGATTTTTTTTCCAACAAAGGGACATTCTTTCTAGCCTCAAGGGATATTCATTGGAATATTTTCTAATGTCATTCATGTTGATGTCAATAATAAGAATGTCTATAAAAGCAACCCTTCAAGACTTCACTCTGCATTTAGACCTGCCTTCCAGTTTTCAGTCATTACTTGGGCATACGAGATCTAAATCGCACAAACAAGATATCATTGTAATGTTGGTCTTGAGCTTAATCCAGTAGTGCTGCTATTTTTTCTAGATCCTGCTTCAATTTTTTGCAACAAGCCTATGAAGTTAGATCTTCAATTTTGCACTTTTAGAGCTATATCTTGCACAATCGAAATTCTTGTTTTGCAAACAAGGAGGCATTAGAAAGCTATTTATGTGTTCTACCCAGACCTGTCGTCCATTTTTCCAAATTTTGCATCAGGTACACAAAGACCTTAGATTCATTTATTTCTAGCTTTTGACATTTCTCGACATTAAATGTTGCAAAAGGGTTGGTTTATCATCATCTTTCAAATCCACAAATTGCCCAAGCCCTTGCCTATTCTAAAAACCAATTCCAATGGTGGAACCCTCTATTGAGAAACTTACACCCCATAACTATCATATTTGAAAGATCAAGATGACCAATTTTCTTTAGTCACAAGGTTTGTGGTCTTGTTTAGATGAGAACCAACCAAAATTGACTTGTCAGTTTGAGACCCTTCAGCGTAGGGACAAGATGGATCAGGCTATGGGTTTATTTGGCATGCATGTTTCAAACAGTCTCATGTTTCATCATGAATCCTATGCCCTCCTCGAGCTGTGGCTCAAATTCCAGGTGATTTTAGGGGGTATTAATGAGTTCAATGCCCTTTAACTTGAGTCAAATTTGACATCTTTGGTATATGATTCCTTCTCCTTAGGTACTTTATGGAGAAATTCAAATCTATCAGATCACTTTACAAGGTTGTGGCAGGGACAAGACTAACAAAGAGTGCATCTTTCTGATTTTGTCAAAGCTTTGAGGCCCCTTTCAAGTCTTTACTTCCACATTTTATTCCACCATGGATGCTTTAGGTACCACCTTCACTATGCTTTCAATTGAGAAATTTTGTGAACCTATGACACGAGAAAAAGCCAAGCTGACACAACTTGATTCACTTTCTGATTCCAAATCAAAAGCTTTGGTTGCTTAGTCATCTATAGAAAAACAAAAGAAGCAGAAACACAATGATTCACAATTCAATCGACTAGCTTTAGAGTCCCATGCAAAAGATTCAGGTTCTTCCTCTTCTACCAAGAGGTCTTCATCCAAGAAGAACAAGCCTGAGTGTGCTTATTGCATGAAGATAGGACATCATGAGCATTCGTTATGCAAAGAAGATAGATAGGTTGAAAGATCTTCGAAGGAATCATACTCAACCACATTCATCTAGTTCATCCTCTTCTACCACTTTAGGACCTGCACATTCAATATGGCATCTGGTGAAGACAAGATGAAAGGCCATGCTCTCGTTTACATCAACACATCATTAGTCCAACAAATGGCTTCTAGATTCAAGAGCTTCTCGTCATATGGCTTCATCTATGGGATGTTCTCTTCTATAAGCCTTCCACACATTTTGATCAGTTTTAACACTTATATGAGTGTTACTTAGGGGTTCTATTGAGATTGATGATGGCACATTCGAAGATGTAATTTGTGCCACTTCATTATCATCCAGTCTCCTTTCTATCTATTAGATTACTCGCAGTGGGCAAGGTAATTCAATATAGTTTGCACCTAATTTAGTGCTCATTAGAGATTTGCAAAGTAGAGAGATTATTGCAATTGGCAGTGTTCATCATGCATCACAGCTATATGAGTTCTCACATTTTGCACCCACGGAGTGTGTAGTTCCATTTACTAGTCCTAACTCTCATACATCTCGAGTGGATCAAGTATATGAGGAGAGATTTGGTCACTTGAACCTATGTGAGCTTCCAACATCCACAATGGTTCCTAAGACTTTTATTGTACCTCCTCATCCACCTCCTACTTCTTCAAAGATCAGTTCTCAATTCAACAAGTTGATTATTGCCTTCCACTTTCCATAGTGTTGGATAAGTACTTGCTAGACATTGCAAGACTATTTGATATTGTATGAGGGGAAATCAACCTGCGTGGAACAAGCTCAAACATACAAAGGTTAGTGGGTTAACATTCAAATAAACCAAAACATGTATGAAAACTTTAAAGAAATGACACAAGAAGACCTCTCCACAACCTCAGATGAACCAAACAAGTGCACCCAAGCCTTGTTGATTTGCTCTTAGAGATTATTGTGGGTGTGCTCTCCCAACACAATATCCAATCCCACTATGCAAGCTTGCTTGAATGGATGGTCCTACAATGCAAACTAATGGAGACCAAGAGCTTGCAAATCTAGTATGAAGAACTAGTTGCAAACCAAGATCAAAAGATGAATGACTATAACAGTAAAATGCTTCTAGGATGTAAGGTGCAAGTTATACTAACATGATTCAAGATTTAAACTAACATGCTATGGAGATTCAAACTAGAAATGAGCTAACATGTAGATTTCTATGCAAAAATTAAGCTAAGAAAGCAAGAACTAACATAAAACCTCTAAAATGCTCTAGAACTATTTTAGCATGATAACAATGCAACTAGAATGGAATCATTTGCTCTTGGCAAGGCTCATATTTATAGATTTTTGGAGCAAGGATTAGGGCTTGGGTGAGGTGGCACCTATGTGGCATCCACATAGGAGACACATAAGCTAAAGGAGGTGGCCATACAAACAGTCAACCTTCAGACAAGATGGGTATTTAAGGTTAAAAGGCTCAATGTTGAAGTTAGGAATCACCTTTTTAGGCTAATTAATCTAGGATTAACTAGTGAGGTAGGTTTAACGATGATGGTGATGTGTGTAGGATAGGTTTTAGGTTAGGATTTAGATTGAGATTGTTAAATTAATCTAATCAAGGTTTAGAAGTAAAATAAATGGAGGGATTTAAATAAATGACTTTATTTAAAAGGGGATTTAATGGAGGGAATGTATTAAATAAATTTAATACATTAGAGGGATGCATTCAAATTAATTTTAAATGCCTTGGGAGAATGAACCTATTTAATTAAATTTAATTAAATAGATAGACGAACATAACACGTATAATTAATTAATTAAAAATAACTATAATGTTAATAGGTATATTAATTAAATTAGGTTTAATTAATTAGTGTCTAAGGACATTTTTAGATGTCTATAGATACATCGCACACTTCAAACATTGGGGGTATGATTGAGGATATTCCATTCCTTTTTTATGGCACCTTGAACATTCTTGTCCTCTCATCTTCAACAATGCCTTCAAAGGTTGATCAGGCATCTTCACGGTTGTTTGGATTTGTTTCATTTGATCTGACATTTTTTTATTCAGACATGTGGACAATTGAGCGGTCATCCATGCCACATATCACGAGACTTTTCCTTCTATCTCCTCTCTTGGAGTTGCTTCAACCTTCGCCATTGGATTTATTTCTTCCTAAGAGGAGGAATGCGGTTTGTTGCTCTTGGATTCATCAACATATCATGAGACTTTTCCTTCTATCTCCTCACTTGGAGTAGCTTCAACCTTCGCCATTGGATTTATTTCTTCCTAAGAGGAGGAATGTGGTTTGCTGCTCTTGGATTCATCCACATATCATGAGACTTTTCCTTCTATCTCCTCTCTTGGAGTTTCTTCAACCTTGGCCATTGGATTTATTTCTTCCTGAGACGAGGAATTTGGTTTGTTGCTCTTGGATTCATCAACATTCATCCTCGAGCCTTCACCTTTAACATTAAAGCTTCTTGCTTATGGAGGGATACATCATCTCTTCCTCTCTCCTATGGTGGGGATCTTGATTGTACTTATGTGATTGATTCAATACTTGGGGGGACATTTGGAGTCCTTAATTCCTGGTCACGTGTACCTTTTCATTTCATTCTCTTTTGAGAGGGGCTTTTTCCCTGCAAGGTCTCTCCTTTTCTCATGTTGGTTTGTACATGGGTACCCAATCAGGTCTTGTTGTCAGGACCCATTCATGGCTGCATTTTTGCTTTCATCATTAGCTTTTTAGCTTATCCCTAAGTTAATCTTAAGGCGGGTGTTAAAGTAATTAGGACATTACCTAATTAATTTTATAATTAGGTCCTTTAATTACTTTATTCGCTTAAGCTAAACTTGGGTGCTTTTATCTTTTATTAGATTAGGCTAATAATAGCTTAAATTTTCTCATTCGTTATGATTGTGGCACTTAGCACTAGCTAATTTAATGTTTCTTTAAGGTTTGCATCTAGGGTTTCATTCATCATTTTCATAAGGATTCATTCATTCATTTGTAACATTAATCTGTGTGCATCAATATCGAATTCTCAGGTTGTTGAGCAAATTATCCTTGCTAGATCTCCGCTTGTGAGATGTATTGTTCTTGCACGTGATTCATGGGCTTGTCTTGCTAGATCTCCGCTTATGAGATGTGTTGTTCTTGCATGTGATTCATGGGCTTGTGGGGTTCAGCAAATTGCTCCAACAAAAATATATTCAAAAACCTAAAATATTTATGTTATACATGTAAAATTAATAATTAAAAGGCCTTAGGGGTCTCTGAATATTGTTTTAAGTGTTGTCTAACTTCTGTTTTCAATAAAAAAACAGCAGTTCAACAACCCTCAAGACAGCATTTTTATAAACATCTACAATTATTGTATACCTACATTGAAAACAAAACAAACAAGCAAGAACTATCACAATTGATTCCAGACTTAGCCATTTAGGGATGAACATGTTAAATACAAAATGCAAATCCCAAAAGATGAAGGGCCATGGCTTACCTCGAAGGCTAATAATGCATCGATTGATAATGCCAGTAATTCAATAATTCCAGATTTTTATTACTCAATTGAATGAGAATGAACTCAAGATCTAAATCATGCAGATCCCCTTTCAGTGAATCCATTTTTTATAGCTTATATAATTTCAAGGTACAGACGAAGAGTAGGCATCATCCTCACACTATATTTAGACTATGTGCAATGTCTCCCATTTGAGAACATATTGTTGGGATTCAGAGTTTTTGCAAGCCCTGGCATTAAATTTGGTGATCATTCAATTATTTTATCCCAAGTTTATTGCCTATTATGTCATGTCACTTAGTAGGACCTACTGGTAAGGTGGCATCCTACATAGCAGGTGATGTGTATGACATGCATCCTATTCTTGTGGAATTAGTCGTGCCACTTGGTGGCTATTTTAAAGGATCTTGTTGTAAGTTGTAATAGTTCACCCTATGACGGATTATGACAAGTACTATGACAGCCACTATTACAATTTAAGAGTCATGCCTAGTAATTTTGTGTCAAGTGGCAATCTTGTGTGTGACGAGTGCCTTGCATGTCACAATGAATCTCTTGCATGTTGAGATTGCTACAAACCTGCATTAGCAGGAAATGACAAACACCTTGCATGTTGAGTTTGATGAATTTTTCATAGTAGGTCAAGTATAGCGCCTTGCATGTTCTCCTTTTTCGTTTTGCATGCATGCAATGAAGCCGATTATGGGAAATGGAAGTGTTGGGCGTCCAACTTGGTGGTCTATAAATATGTGTTATTTTGGAGTAATTTGTATCATAGGTTGAAGAATTTTGAAGATACTGTTATGCTATTGGAATTGCTCCACAATCCATTTGTTGTGTGAAGTCTCCTAAAAGAGCATAGCTCTGCAATTGTATTGTAAACTCTTATTTATTATTACTACAATGGGTTGGGCTTTAGAGTGAGGGGGTTTTCTCCCATAAGGGTTTTCCACATATATAAATTATGTTCTATGTTTATTTTGCTTTGAATATTTGTTTTAGTTATTTTGAATGTGCATCTAGATTGCAACAATTAAGGGCTTTATAAAAAACTTGCACTTTCACTCTCACATACATTGGTGCGGGAAGCAAATTTCGCTCGCATGGCTTCGTTTCACCTATTGGCTTGGAACTAATATTAGTACTTATCAAAGTTTACTTCGTACAGATTGGAGCCTCAATTTGATCAAGTTACAAAGCCAATTAGAGAGCCACTACTCTACTTAAGATCCTCCCAGGTCAAAAGTTTCATATTTTAAGCCCAAGCCCATTTATGGACCTATTGGAATCTCAGCCTAAGCAAGCCTGATAGCCAGACCTATACAATCATCATTAGCTCATTTAATGTCCCTTCCAATTCCATAACCAATGCAACATTATGGCCCAATTTTGGGGCCAATGTTGGATCTTTCAGCAACCAAGTTAGTGGATCTTGTTGTTTAATATATAGCTCCATCTCCTTAGGCTACTATCTCATTATTTAGCATCTCTAGCTATTCTCATTCAACCTTTGTTGTTGATTAGAGAGCCAAAATAAGGAGTTTGAGTAGTGAAGGAAATAACAAGAAGAGCATGAACAAAGGAAGTACTCTACCTAGCATTCCTTCCATCTTTAGAACCATAGCTAGTTTAAGCTATACCCATAGTTCCAAAATTAGGTTATGATGCTACTAAGCTGGTTGATTAAGCAACAAAGGTAGCAAATCTCATTGCAAAGCAATCAACATTTGTATCTCTATATAAAGCACAAACAACTCTAAAGCAAGATCAATATTATGACTTTTTAGATCAATGAATTTGTTGAAATTGGAACAATTGATTAATGAAGACATGACACTTGCTCTTCCTCTTGTTATTGCTTTCCCTTGTGCTAATGCTCACTCTTGCAGCTTTTCTTGCTCTCATTGTTGCTATGCAATTATTGCAATTGTAACCTTGCTCAATGATTTCAAGCATTGATGAATTGGAGTGAGGGTGTGAAGTTCATTTATAATTTTCCTGAGTGCTTAGCTTTTACTTTGGGGGGGGGGAGGGCATAAACTATTAGCCTATTAGGGTGAGGGTTAAGGGCACAATCAACCAAAACAATTCATAATTATTAAACAAAATTGCCTTTTTCAAGTGTTCAACACAGGCAAGGACCATACATTTCTTGTATGTTCAAGGGATGCTTAAGTTTCTTCAAAATGTTCAACACTCACTACGATCATACGTTTCTGGTATGTTCGAGGGACTTAAGTTTCTTCAAAGTCCCAAGGATGTCCTAACCTCCTCCTAATGTCCTAACCTCCTCCTAATGTCCCCAACAAAGGGGGCAACCCTGGAAACATTTCTCTACCATCCCTTCATCTTGGGTTATGTCCTCATCTCTAGAAAAACCCTTTTTTTTTGGGGGGGGAGGGGGAGGGGGGACCCGTGGCTATGCATCCAACTAAACTGTATAATGTGTTTGAAAAAAACAAATGTCTCCCTTGGTAAGATATGCATTTTAGTTTGTTGTTTAGACGTTTCCGAGGGGGGTAGGGGTGTTGGTGGCGCATCCCGTAAAACACTACTTTTTTAAAACATTGTCAACCAATATTATTAAATGCATAATATTGTATTGTAGTTGTACGTTTGACTTCAATTTCATAGTAACATAAATAAGAAAAAACAAATATTAACAACAGTATTAATTAAAATTCTTAAAATATATAGCATTTCTCCTTCATATCTGCAATTTTTTTTAAATAAAGAGATGCAATTCCTCCAACTAGCTAGAAAAAAAAGAATTCTTTGCCTTGTTGACACCAAAGATGCAAATTAAAAGTCCACATCTCTAAACTTGAGTGAATCTTATTAGTGGATTGCTAACAAATTGTCCAAACATTGTGATATGTAATCAAGCGCGCTTAACTACACAGTTGAATCCTAATAGCAATATCACAATTCGACTTGTGGAAAATATCTCCTACTTATCCATTGATGAGCTTAAGGGGCTTTATAATGAATGGTTCATAAGGTACAACACTTGTTGAAGGTTTACAAATGGGGTTGCAAGCAAAGTGAGTTGAACCTTGGAGGAAAACTTCGTGGTAAAGTGTGCTTGAGTTGGAAGACCTCGCAAGAAGTCTCGATGCTTCACCTCTGTGAGCATCACCTAGATCCAATGAGTGCTAAGTGTTCCATTCATTCTCATGAGAGATGAGTTCTTGTGAACCACTACTCATGAAATATGGGTCAATGAGTTTGACTCAAAAAAACTACACAGTTGAATCCTGATAGCAATATCACAATTTGACTTCTTGTGGAAAATATCTCCTACTTATCAATAGTGTCCATTGGTACACCTTGTGTGATGTTCATCTCTAGATTGGTTGATTTAATATCTTCTACCATTGTTGCACATTTCATAGCTACATATTCTAATCATTCATTTTCATCTGTAACAATATAGGATATCCCACACGACCCACATCCTCAATAAAAATTATTACAAGGCAACATCAAAGTGTCTCCTACCCTAGGATTATATGAAGCACAAATCGTTGTGGATTGAAATCTTCAATGGCATTTCTAGTTGTATTACATAGAGCTACAAGATCATCAATTTTAACAAATGCTCTCAACTTGATGGATGCTCCACAGATCATACAAGTTCTCTGTGTGTTTGCAGGTACAGAGGCACACGACACATACAGTGTCTTTCCTCTAGGTATAATTTCAATCTCATATCTAATACAGTTGGCATATATAATCAAATCAATAGAAACATTGCCCATATTTGTAATACCATTGACATCAATGTCATTCTTCACTAAAATGATTGCAGGGTTGCCCACATAATTCTTGCATGCAAGATTACTTGTATGATTGTATTGCAAGGATTCTTAGGGTTGTGTTATTTTGCAATGGGTCAAAGTTCACACCTTCATTCAGAATGAAGTTGTAGGGCAATGGTACACACATGGCATTTAGCAGCCACACCCAAGATATCTTGACCATCCAAAGTGGTAAATAAAGACCCACAAGGTCCACTATTGTCCTATTCATAGGGAAGCTTGAGCCTAGCCCCAGTAGGAAAAGATTGATGTTTGGTCCTTGTAATGAAGGATTGAGTGACATCAAATTATACATATCGACTGAACATGTCTTTAAAACGTTTTCTATGCCCACCCCTACAATTGCATTATAATCAATACCACACGGTCCACAATGGTAAAGTGGGATTAAACAATCTTGGGTTCATACAAGGTAAATTTATATATTCACCTGGATATAATTTGTTCATGTCAATTCCAAATTATTCATGTCGATTCCAAGATTTGGAATTGACAAACCTTTTTCTCTTTCAGGTCATCCTTTGTTGTACTACAATATTCTGCAACAGATTTGATGGTATCTCCAATTATAGGTTCATATTTTTCCCCACATATTTCATAGCCAAAGAAACCAGGATCTTGGATTTTAGTACATATTAATGTTGCCAATCTTGATACTCTTGGATGTTGACCTACCTAGATATTGTAATCTTTCCCTCCAATCTATGTGAAGAGGAGAATGGCTTAAATTGATTTGCATAATTTGTTGTTGAATTTTGATGATATAGTGCTTTCAAACCCAATGAGTAGGGGAAACTAATAACAACCCTTTTCCAAACTATCGGAAGTATTGACATTGTATTTTTGTAGTGTTCTTATATCATACCCACATTTTCCTGAAGAACGAAAAAACATCCCATTTTATATAATGGTCTTTACATATTAATCTAGTAACTGTAACAATGCCTATTGAACTTTAACTCATCAGAGGACACCTATAGTCAACCTTTGATGTACTCCAGGACGCAAGTGACCATCCTCATCCTTTAATAAGTTAATATATAAGGACTCATCAGAGAGTGCAGATATATGTGAACTCATCACTGGGTACAGTAGTATTCATAATATTTTGTTGGAGCCCAATTCACAGTATTACTATATCTATAATTTAAACATAAAGATCAAATTTAAGATACAAAGCTGCTAAATCCTTTATGATATACATCTTCCAATATTAAAAGTGAAATGGGTGTGTATTAAACTTACTTTCAATGTCTACCAACAACTCTAATCTCTTACACCAAACTACACACCACGTGGATTGCATTGCAGCCCTAAGTGAGGATGGGTCACTCCTCACAAAATTCATGCGCCATTGGAGATTAAGTTGCTCTCATCTCTGTCAACTCCTTCCTTTGTTGCCACCCTCGACTTTGTCGTTGTCTTCCTCTGTCGCTACCCATAGACATCCCTGTCAAACGCTTCAAGTAAAAGAAGAGAAAATAAAAAAATGCATAGAGATATTAGAGCATCGCTTTTTTTATGGTTATCTATATCATATAAAAAAATGAGATCGAGAAAGGCGTTGGTGACTAAAAACCTCTATAGCTCGCCCAAAATTGTGAATAATGAAACCCTTTACACAAAGAAATTGGGAAAATAAAACCCTAGGCAAGGAAATTGCAATTAACTTCTTTCCAATATAAAGTAACCTCATTTCTTTCAATGATGGGAATCGCATTCAAACACAACTTACTCCAATCTCTATAATTACAATTCCCTACACACAATACTTCAATCCGCTTGTTTCCTCCTCTTCAAATCCAAACTCAATATCAAAACTCTATTCACATTCCGCCTCTGTTACAGCAATGGAATGGAGCTTAGGTCACGTACTTGGCTCTGCACCACTAGACTCCAACTAGTGGGACAAAAACTCTTCTCTAGCGTCGTCATTGTAGAAACCCTAATCCTAAAATCCCAAACCCAAACCCTAACAGCACTAGCCCTAACCCTGAAGGCAAAGTGTGTCGCATAGATTACTACTGGTGATTAGAGGACATGTGCAATATGGAAGTGAACCCTTCAACAAATCCCTCCCACTGGCAAAATCGACATGGCTCTTAGCTCTAACGGCAAAGCCTTCCGCCTCCACCACGGCCCCTTACCAAACAATACCATTTTTTATCCCTCTGCCTTTGATTTTGTCCATGTCACCATCAGTGATGCCATCTACTCCAAAGGCAAATGGATTCTCTACTACTTTGGCAACGACATACTCAACCTCCCTCTCATTGGTAAACCAAAAGAGAAACAAACATCAAGATCATTTCTCTGACCACCGCACACATGTCAAAATCACAAACGTCAATTGGTGACCGACACAAAAAGCTCCCCGGGAAATATATTTCCTGACGTCCGACATGATCTTGTCGATCACCGAAAAGACATGAGACATATCGTTCTTGATGGTTTTATATTTCTCGATGTTCGATATGTGATCTTTCTAATCACCGGAAACGACAAGAGACTTGTCGTTCCCGGTGGTTTGCCAACATATATATCCTATCGGCTAATTATGTGAAAATCTTGGGGCCTTAAATTCAATAGTTGATCTATCTCCAGCTGAGTTTATCTCTTACTGTTGGTGTTGGTTGGACCATAAACATTAGTTAGTAAAAACTGCAGATTGGAAGAGAGACTTATGATCCTACAACAAACCCAATTGCTAGTTGTTGATGTGAGTTTTGTGACCACTTCAACATACAAGATGAAACACTTAGTATTCCAAGATGAAACACTAACTATCAAATCCTCTCTTGAAGGAATCCCAGATGCTAAACAATGCAAATGATTGTGTGATCAACTAAGACAACCTCAAGGTTCCTTCTAATTGTGGACTTAACTTAGTTTTGTGATGTGATTCGCTGGTAATCACTTGGGTCCTTACAATGTTCATTCAATTGGACAAACTACCAACTTTCTAATGTGAATGATTTGGCAATGATGGTTTTTCGACTACTAATTAAACAAACTGCAAAAAGAATTGGGTTAAAGAAGCCTAAGCTAACTCTAACAATGTAAGAGATCATTGATGATGAGATGAAACTCAATCAGTCCTTGCTTTGCCAAATCAACTACGCAATGGAGGATGCATGCTTCTAAGGATGCGTGGATGATTTTCATATTGTCAACACTCGTTCAAATACCCAATTATGGCGCAATCCAAATGAACATTTCCAATTGAAGTAAGATGCTTGCAATTACGCCCAAACTAACCTAAAACTTATACTTGCAATCAACAAGTACCAAAAGGTATGCACACTAGTTTCACCATGATTCACCAACAACAATATCTTTCATTCATCTACTCCTACTTCTACTCAACATAAAACTGATACTTGCAATCAACAAGTACCAAAAGGTATGGACACTAGTTTCACCATGATTCACCAACAACAATATCTTCCATTTATCTACTCCTACTTCTATTCAACATAAATGAAATCTACTCTATGTGAGGAAATGTAGAAACAATGTAATACGCCAAAACTTCACAAACATTCACTATGATAACAATGGAAAAGGAATAATTTTGGTAGCATTAGAGCAACAATCTCTACAAATATATCCTTTACAAATGATTTGAGCAAGGCTTATATTGCTCCAATTACAATGAATGGTCCAGATTAATTTAGAACCAGTAGCCAAGATTAAGCCAACACAACCCTAATGTAATTACCAACTACATGCATTAAATATTTATCCAATTACATAAAAGTGCCACCTTGTGGCCCAACGAAAAAATTACATTGCTTTTGAGAACCAATGAGAAAATTGGTTAGGTAGAGACGTCAAATGCATCCCACATGTACACTTGTAACAATTTGATTGGATGCTCTTGGACGCGTGAAATTGGAATTTTTTGAATCGTTGAAGATGCGTGGGCGCTACATCATTATTCTTATCTTGTAGACTTAATCCATTCCTCAGTAATGAAGGAATATCTCTTGATGCTCAACATTATTAAGTCTTGGATTGATTTTGACTACTTATGTTTCCAAATTGCTTCATCTTCATGTAGTCTTTCATCCTTTGAAACTCTTCACCTTGAAACCTTCTCATTCCTCAACTTGCTTGTACTGGTATCTCGCCTTGATCTTGCTCCTATACAAGTGATGTAAGTGCTTTATGTAGTTGAATCTTTCTAATTGAACTTGGATTTCCATAGAAAATTCAAGTTTGTGGTGATTTCTTCCATCTTTGACTTGTTTAATTTCCTTGCACATCTTCGCTTCTTGAATTGCATCTTGATCTTGTCCTTAGGTTTGCATCTTCACTTTGACCTTCAATCTCAAACTATCCTCTTGCTCGCACTCTTGATAAATGGCTTGCACCTTGTTGATACTTGAAGTCTCCATTTTGTACTTGCTTGAAATCTTGAACTTTATCTTGCTATAGTCTTCCCTTGCTCTCGAGCAACTCCACCCTCCATTTCATCTAGCACAACAATACAACAACGTTTGTCAAAGGTCTACCATCTTCATTTTGCTTCTAGCTTGCTACATGAAACTTTACCTTATTTACACTTGCCAAATCAAAATGATGTCCAAACACCTATTTTATTCTTAAATCCTTGAGGTTTTACAAGATTAATTAAGAGCTTTTCCATACTTAAAACCTCATTTGAAATGATTCTACAATGCAATCCTAAAGAAGCTAAGTTCTGATTTTTCATTTAAATTTTGCTTTCTATTGGAGAAGCATTCAACATTTCCATCTTAGTTCATGCATCCCTTATTGTAGATTCATCATAAAGCATACCCTCCGAGCTATGATAAGGGATGTCCAGGTTTGTAAGTTCAAATTTGCAAGTTTTAAGGCCCTTGTAAGGTCCTCTACACTTTTGGGTTTCTAATTTCCACACAAATCTGTAATTTTACTCCCTCTAAATCTGATTTTCCTTGGTGAATTCACCTTCTTCTTGGTTCAGATCTGCACTTGTTTCAATTATTTCACCCCTAACAGGAGGTCTTCTTTGTTTGATCAAATTGTTTGGAGTGGAGAGGTCGACTTGCAATTGGGAAGTGAAGGTGGGAAGCGAAGTTTTCAATGGGGGTCGCAGTGTTTTGAGTTGGCCCATATTGGAACCCGTGGGCTCATTGACCCCCAAGGAGATCAGAATTCCAACTTGCCTTGGGCTCAAGTCAAAGGTAGATGTTCGATCCATTTTCCAACTTACCCTTAAATAATCCACTTCTCATACCTTCCAACTTCGTTTCCAATCAAATTTCCATGAGCTCTTGTAATTTCCATTCAAAGTTGCATTTCATTTCTTGCCACTCTTTCTTCACCAACTCAGAATTTTTGTCTTCAATCATTCCTCACTACAAGATTTGAATGACAACACTTACCCGTTTGTTTCCTGGAATATGACAGGAATTGGCATTATCTAATTCTGGATAATGCCTAATTCCATGTTTGGGTCCTTGGAAAAAAATGGAATTGGAATTCCGAAATCCTCATTTTGCCCCCAAAATGGCAATATCATCTTCCGCCAAAATAGGTGGAATTGGAATTTCAAATTCCAATTCCAATTTTTACAAAAGCAAATTTAATATTTTGTGGGATCCGTGACTATAAGATGTATATTATATTGCTATAAGGATGTATATATATACATGTGTGTATATACACGTGTATATACGCATGTGTGTGTATACGCATGTGTGCATATACATGTGTGTGTATACACATATGTGTATATATACATACATGTATGTGTGTATATATACACACATGTATGGTGTGTATATGTCTGTATATACACACACGTATATGTCTGTATATATACACACATGTATGGTGTGTGTGTATATGTGTGTATATACACACATGTGCATATGTGTGTATATATACACAAATGTGTGTATGTGTATATATATACACGTGTGTATATGTGTATACATGGATACACACTTGTATGTGTATATGTATGGTGTGTATATGTGTGTATATATACACACGTGTGTATATGTGTGTATATACATAAATGTGTGTATATGTGTATACACACATGTGTATGTGTCTATGTGTATACATGGATACACTTGTATGTGTATATACACACGTGTGTATACACACACGTGTGTATGAGTGTATGTGTGTATATGTACACAGATGTGTGTATATGTGTATACACACATGTGTGTATGTGTGTATATACACACATGTGTGTATATATACACATGTATATATACATGTGTATATACACACATGTATGTATGTATATATACACATGTGTGCATGTGTGTATATATACACACCATATTCAAAGAAATTAAAAAATAAAGAATTAAAATTCCTTATGCATCTTCTCATTCATCTTCCAGGTGAACCAAACGGGTCAGTCCATATTCTGGATTTCATTTTGAGGATAAGCATATTCCTGAATATGCAGCATCTTCCTGAATTGACCATATCCAGGATATGGTTTTCCAGTACCCAAACGGGCCCTTAAAGTTTCATCTTGCAAATACTCAATTTCACCCATAGCCTTACCTTTATGCTCTGATCTAGTCTTCCATGCTTGGGCGGATGGGAATTGACTAGGCATACAGCCTCCATGCTTGGGCGGATGGGAATTGACTAGGCATACAGCCCCAAGGAGGTCAAAATTTTGACCTCCCTTGGGCTTCTTGAGCCCTAAGGAAGATTGGAATCCGACCTACCCTTGGGGTCGCCCAAGTTTGGCTCCTTCAAAATTTACCAAGTGTTGATTCCACTTCCATGTTCAACATGGCTTATTCTTCATTTCAATCAATCTTTTCATCAATAAATTGACTTCACTTTTCCACAATTTCATCATTAGCAAGAAGTTGGTTTCTTTTCATCATCAGCAACTTGACTAAGACTCCTCACCTTAGCTCTTAATGGCCTTTTAGTTTCACTCTCAATCTTGCCTTATGTCTTGGTGAAGTCTCTCTTTTTCCCCAATGGTTTGAATTACAAGTGGCGTTTGAAGTGCAAGAAGCAAGTCAAAGAGGTGGCCAGGTTATGGAGCCCCAAGCAGGTCGAAATTCCGACCTTCCTTGGGCTCGGCCTAACGGTCAAAACCTTCTAAGTCTTTTACACTCGAACTTCCTCTTACCTTGACCTTCAAATTTGTAATTTGATCATCCTTAGCAACTTGATTTCTCAATGTCTTCATTTGCAAACCAAAACTAAAGGTTTCCAAATTGATCTTTCTTCTTTCAACTTAAACTTGTCTTCTTCTTTGCTCAGATTTCCATTTTTCTCACATCAAATCTCTTGCTGCTTTAAAGGGTAAAATTGGAACTCAAATCACCCTTCATTCCTGTACATCATACTTCATCCCTTCAAGGATCAACACTCAAATCTTTGATTAGCCTCTCAAACTTTTCGTGTCATCCTTCAACTAAGGCTTGTTGTCAATCATGAAGGGGCTAAGTATTGAATGCTTTGGTTCAACTCTCCTCTACATCTTTCACTTTGGAATGGACAAAGGGCTGGCATCTAAGGCTGCTTGAACCTAGCCTAAGGACTTGAAGACTCTGAAATTGCCACCAAACTAAGGCTACTTGAGACAACCACTCTACTGCCAAGTAGAAAAGATGGGATCCCCATTTGCAATGGGGTGATGGTGTGAAAAGGTCACAACACTACCCTTAGCTACCCTTTTCACTACCACAAATTAAGGTCTCCATTACGTCATAAGGCCACCCAAAGCACCATTTGACTGAATCAACTCCCCTCTCCATTGTTTGAATCTTCTTTCAAGTAAAGCACCTTCAACGTTGGTACTTTTAGTTTCTTGAAGAATAAAGATATCTGCATATGATCCCTGCATTTGGCTTTCGACCACCCAATTCTTGTTAGGGGCATTTAGGCCCCTGTAACATTCCACAAAATGAGCCTCATGGCTCCTTAGGAATGGGATTGCCCTTCCCTGACCTCAATAACATTGGGATTTTTATTTGACCTTCAGCATCTTTGTCTATGCAGTGCTTTTCCTAATTCAATTTCCTTCTAGTTTTTCTTTTCTCACCAGAGTCTAATGACGTTTTGGTTGCTTTCTCCTGACTGATCCCTAATTTCTCACCTTTCCTCCCTAAAACTTTTATTGTCATTTCTTTTATCTTAGGATCTATCAAGCAACATTCACCTTCAAATTCCTAAATCCCCTTAGAATCCTTACCTTCTCCCTCTAATAAACCCAACATTATCTCTTCCTCCCCTACTAGTTGTCATTGACTGTTAGTTATCCCAAACAATTCTCCAAGCAAATTTTCTGCACACTATGTCATGAAAGACCTTTACTCTATAGTTTGAGCATTGTTGCGAGCCCTCAATCATCTTATCAAATATCTCTAAAAGGTCCTTGACTACAAATGCATTGGGAGATTTCTCCTCACAATTATGCATGATCACTTTTTGAGGGTTTGCACAAGCTACTTTCGTTAAGGGATCAAAACCTAGCAAAGCAAAAAAGTTGTTTCCAAACAAAGTCCCTTCGTCTGATGGTCCTTCTCTGGGAGTTTAAGGGTCATCATTCTCCCTTATCTCTACGTAGCAATTTGTTAATGCAATAGGGTTTTGAATGTCGATTTCTACATGTGGCTCTTCTAAAGGTCCAAAAATTGCTTGCGATAAAGGCTCTGCCAAGTATGAGCCATTATCATTTGGTGAAACATTTACCTCCACATTTCCTTTGTTCATACTCTTGACCTTTCGATTGTTTGCTTAAATTTGTTAGGATTAAGTAATACTGAGAGGGGGGGTGAATCAGTATCACAGCACTTTAAACATGAACTTAATAAATTCCAACTTAAACCATATAATTGCTGAAATGAAAAGAACATAAGCACACAACACATAACTCATAACACCATGAAATGTTGTCGAGGAAACCCTAGCCAAGGGAAAACCCCGGTGGGGATGGTACCCACAAATATACACTAAAAGTATAGTGTCCCTGTTAGGAGACCTAGCCCTGTTAGGAGCTGAATATTACATTAGTACATTTCCCTATTAGGGGAATACAAAACACTGTTAAAGGTATACTGAGCACACTGCTCTTACAATCAGAAATAGTTCTATTATAATCAATTCTCAGCAGTGAACATTACAAGCATCAGCTATGCTTAGATAGTTCTAGTTGTAGCTCGCATTTGTCTTACATCACAATGCATCCATGCATTCCATCTACTTCATATCATCTCATCACTTCTCTCTATTCGCTTTACAAAAAGCTCTTCATATATATATATATATATATATTACATCATTCAATCGGCTCTCTAATACATTACAAAATAGAATTAATATATACTCAAAAAGTAAATACAAAGCCAGCGACCTTATACTACCAAAGAAAAGGTAATTCACAATCACAATCCAACTTAGCACGCTAGGAGTCCACGTCATACTCCCTCAATCATCACGACTGTTCACCTGCCCTGTATCCCTGTTACTCTGTCTTCGCATGACTTCAAGATACTATAACTCTCTGCGATCATCACAAAAACTCAAGCGACCTTACCAGAAGGCCATACATACTCCAAAATGTCTTCCTCTAAGCTCGCATGTCCCCATGCATCATGTACTATCTTCATTGTCCAAAACTGTACTGCTATACTCTGTATTTTTGTTTACTGTACTTAGTCATTTTGCTATCTAAATATCCAAAACTATAATCAACTTCAAGCGATCATCATTCCAGATGTGTTGCCATAAATGACAACCCTCAAGTGTATCATATCACTCTAGATATGCATCACTTGCCAACAAAATTATCCTAACATTCTTTGTTCTAACAACCCTATTACGATCGGTTGAAGTTACCAGGTTGACCTTTTGCCTCCAAGAGCCAACCTCCATCAATAGTGCCAATTCATCCCATATTCCTTCTTCCAAATTTATTACTGCACAAATTTTGGCAACAAATCCATTGTTGCCATTAAGAGCTTCCATGCCAATCCAAACACACACACACCCAACTCATCTTCGATTTCCTTTAAAGCTCCTTCACACCAATATTCAAATGGGAATTCAGCAATCTAATCCACGTTGATATTCTACAAAACTTCTACCTACATGGATTGAAATTTCCTACTTAGTCCTTGATAACAAAACCCAATCCTCCCATTTTATGTGTTGCACTAAGTAAATCCCTCTTTCGCTCTTGCGTATCACATACCACCATATAGAAATCGTTTGGTATAGCCATGGTTGATAGTTATCCCCCTCCCTTATTCTCCCAACATTTCATTATTTTGGTTCTCTTTGAACTCTTACCTGTCCATTTTACAAAAAAAATTGTCTTTCAGTATTGCCCTAATTGGATTGAGGGTTTCTATTGAAGTCACCGTAGCTTTATATTAGGCATTCTTAGTTTCCTGAAACCTTGCCTATTCTCCTCTTTCTCCACATCTCTAAGTTTTTGGATCCTCCAATCCCTAGATTTGGTAGGTCAATGAAGATCTTTAGGGTATCAATGCCTTGCATACTCCTCGGCCACTTCTTTCCAACTTCGTCTCTTCCCCAAAGGGACTCTATTAACACCCAACACAAATGAAGGCAAAGCATCCAGAACATCTTCTTGTGCCTTTCCCTTATCCTATGACTAGTCTAATCCTCTACACCATTGGTTGCGACCTTCTCCCGCTCGGTTGCTTCCCCCATATTCGCATTTTTGCATCATCGCTCTAAAACATCACATTAATTTGGGTCAACCTTTCCTATCGCCTTTTTCCTTACCACATTTTTCCTTGGGTCAACCTCAAACATGTAGTTCATCCTAATATAATAAAAACATTTTAATACATTGTAATTTATAAAATAAAATTATAAATAAGTAAATAAAAAGTGATATAATTTATAAAAAAATATAGTAAGTAATACTTTAAAAATTACTATGGAGTTAATTATGAAATTAGTTTTAAATATAAATAAAGAAAATATCAGCGAGTAAAATAGTTTTAAGTTTTAAATTTAAAAAAACTACTTTGAATTTTTTCCACAATAGTTTTGCATGTCAAATGTATTATGACATCCCATACACAGTTTTGGATCTATGACGAGGTCCTTCATGGTAGCCCTATTATTCATTGAACATGTCATGTCTATTTCCTTCACAAGTGCACCCAATGGTTACATCCATATTCTCATAAAAGGGTTTGTAATCTCAAGTACTATTATACAAAATTTCTTATAGCTACAGTTGCATTCTCCACCACAACGTTATCTTTGGGCACCTTCAACATCACATACAATAATCATCTTTTGGTATTTTCCTTGATCTCCCCTTGGTTCTCGTTCCTCCACAAATCATGCAAATAAGTAGCCAATAGTCTAGAAGAGCCGGAAAAACAAAGGGAACCTACCAAATGCCATCATAGTATAGTCTCATCGTAACATTTCATCATTGAACTACAATTCTTTAGTCCACACTCTTGAAGTGATTGAAAACACACAAGTGGAGCCCTTATATGTTCAATTCATGTTTGCATAGTTATATATTTGGATAACTAAAATATATATTGATTGTTCACAAAGAAAAATGTCTTTTAATATAGAGAAAAATTGAAAGCTACAAAAGAGAAACTAAAGTTCTTAGAAGATAAATAATGCCATGTACTTGGCTAAAAAAAAAAAATTTATGACTGAAATATTCATTATTTATATTTCACCTTCTATGTGATGTGTATGGCACATTTTAATGTATACAGTGTTCCACAGGGACGCATCCCCCCTAAACGCTAGCGTCCCCAGGACGAGGACATCCCTGGGACTTGGGGATAAAATCATGTATATAAAATCATTCTACATTTTTCATTTTATCTTATTTATATTACACATTTGGATGATTTACAAATGTCCCATGTGATATGTTAAAAAAACACAATACCCACTGATGCTACTAGCATACTTAATCTTAGATAAATCTATGCAAAATACATCAAGATATCAATCTTGAGACACCTATTTTTATTGGATTTGTGATATAAGTAGAATAGACATATTAAAAACATATCTTAACATTTTTTACATAATTTTACCTGAAAGAAGTATAGTAATAAATGACAAAAAAATACACATCAATAGTTTCTTTCTATTAGAAGTTAACTGTCAAAGTTTAAAATTATTTTAAAAGCATTGCAATAACATTAACAAAGACCATGTAAATGCTAATAGAAGCGTCAAAATCCTCCCAATGCCTCCTGCTGTCACTTCGCCACGCTCTCGCCTTTCTTCTTATCCTCTTCCTTCACACACAGATCTGGTAAGTCCTACGGCCATCTTTCAAAGATGTTGTGAAACTCCCTCTCTCACTTCTCTTTCCTTCTCTTCTCAGGTCATGTTTTAGTTTTACATGGTAGACAGGTCATCTCAACACTCAAGTTGTCAACTTGTTTTCAAAATGCACTAGGGGATTCACTCTTTTTCTGCATCAACTCATCACATTAAAAAGTCTCTTCTCTACATTGTGTGCCAAAGAAAAGTATTGGAGTACCCAACAGATGCAATTGCGTACCCAACACATGCAATTGCCATGGGTACAAATGCATAAAATTGTGTATTCGTCAGAGCACATTAGAGCTAAATATCTATGTAGTTTTGTGGTAGATATTGAACAGCTATGCATTTCTTTTACATGCAAAACTACCATAGAACAGCCACATAAGTCATTCATAAATTCATGATTTATAATACCAGACAATTATTCTTTGCTTTCATGAACAATCACACAACAAGCATATAGGCCAAGTAAAAATCCATTTGGCATTACTTAATGTTTGACTTAAATTCTGCTCCATCATTGCATACCAATAGGTAACAAATTATTATTTAATAAATCCATCAAAAATCTACCATTTCCGAAGATGATCTAATCTTCTTTCTCAGTTTGTTTCATTCCTTTAATTCAGGAACCAACTTATTTATTGCATTGATAGCTTCAAGAAGACTTGTTATCCACTATACAAACCAAGCTGCATGAGAAAAATCTGCAAACACAAATCAAGTTTATTGGGGAAACCTGAGTCTATCCAATTGGGTATACTCTAGAAGAATGTAATCGGAAACCCCTGAGCTTTGCTCAAAGAATGACCCAAAATGAAACATTTTAAACTAGTATTCTGCTGTTAAAAATTAAATGAGGTCTGTTATTCTAATGTAGATCATTGTATTCAGATTTCTTGTACACAATGACTACTTGTTCTGTTATATAACTGTCTCTATCAACATTCTTTTTACAGAAGAAATATTTCAAACCCCACCATACCATGTTGGAGATATTAATTCATACCACGAACCACAATTCCATCAATGTCAAGGCCACAACAAATTTAGGCCATCACAAAATTTAATCATGTCAAGTGAGCAATAGTCATTGTGTGGCCCAGATTCAAGCCCACTGGACAGGCTCCTATTATGCTGTTCTAAACGCACTGATGTGATCCATCCCCACAAAGCAGTGTTTAAGCCCAAAGTTAATCTCGAAGTAATAGGCACCTAATGGGATAAGGCTTGGAGAGCAAACTTGAGGCAGGGAGTAAGTATTTCCCTTCTTTAAGCTTTTTATTTGTTATCTATATAAAATGCTTGCACCAAGAAAAATTGACAGGCCACATTAGCAAAATCCTAAAAAGGGCCAGGTCTCTACAACACCAGGCTACAACACCAACATTCACACAGCTTAAATGGTCCGGCAGAAGCCACATGGTGCAGCTACACAAAAAAATTGAATCTCGACCAAGAAGAGCAAAGATACAATTTTTATGATGAGAATTCCAACAAGCGCCAAAAGTACAGCTAGAACTTTCTGGCACCCATATTTCCAAGAGGCAAATTTGTTTGGCTAATTATTTTCTTTTACGATTCTTTTCAATTTATTTTTCTGTAAAATTATACATATTTATCTGTGCAGAAACTAACGTAAAAAATTGATGAAGTTCATGGGATCAATTTATGGGCAAACCCTGCCGATAGACTTGCCAGTCCAGATGCAGGTTTTTCAGTGCAATTCTTCTTCCTTATCATCATAAACCAAAACACGTGAAAAACAAATTAAACCTATTATTGGATCCAAGAGCTTGACTTATAAACTATGTTACCTCAGGTTTCCGGGACGGGGGACGTGGGGACGGGAAAACGGGTTTCCAGGACGGATTTTTTTTCTCGGAGCAGGGGACAGCAGTGGGAATAGCTATATAAAAAATAGGGAAAATTTAAAATATATAGGGAAATTTTGAATATTTATGTAAAAACATGGATAACGCATGCTTATATAAATTATAGAACCTTAACATCTAATGTTTGTGTTAAATAATTTAACTTTAGAGTTCACATGAGAGTGGAAATCAAACAAATTATCAAAACTGAAACATTAATTTATGGGACAGCCAAGGGAAAGGTTTCCGGAAGTTTCCGAGTTTCCGGGACGTCCCGGAAAGGGGGACAGGTCAATTTTTGCAGGAAACGCGTCCCCGGGTAACATAGCTTATAAATGAGTTCAAGCTGATTTTGCATCAGCATTAAAGATTAATGTGCGAAAATACAATTCCCGATAATGTGAATTCATAACCACTGGTACCTCAAGAATTTGGACACCTTTCCCTTGTGTAAATCACAGTTAAGATGGATTTGTGAAGGTAAAACTTTTGACAAATATTTTCCGTCTTTAATATTAATAATAAATTAGCAACAGCACTCATCCATTAAAATGGATACACATTCACAGTTAAAGGTTTCAAGGTTACATTCCATGCATCCCTCATCATTAAAACCATAGCTACCAAAAGACTCGCACCCTAACACTTGGTACCCATTTTGAAACATGTCACTGTCTCGGAGACCAATATGGAGGCGTCTCCAGACATTAGAAAAATCCAGATGGAGTTTCATTGCATCTCCATCCATTGATAAGATCGCATGAAAACTGGGAAACATGCTATAATGATTTCACAAATATACTATATAAATTACACTAGCTTTTCTTGAAGTGCTAATGTGTTTGAAAAAAGCTGAAGGAACTAATTGAAAAATTATCCTAATAGCAAAAATATCCTAGTAGACTTGTAATTTTCTATTGAGAATAATCAAGCTATATGATTATTTTTTACATTTGACAAACATTTATCGCTAGAAACTTTTTCCTGATATTAGATGGGTCATATCATCCTTCAAAATTATTTGTGCATTTCATTGACAGCTTCTCCTTAAACATCATCTAGCAAGGTTGTATCGAAGATGAGTCTTTTTATTATATTTTTTTTGCTTTTAAGCACATCTAAATTTTGAACCACATATACATCCGCCCTCTATCTGTAATACTCAACAGTATGGATAGATGAAAAAGAGGCAGTTGTAAAAGTATTTCAATCAGCTAACACAGTTAGTAAAGAAAATTCCAGCTCCAATAGAAAGAAATCACGGTGCCTGTCCCATTGGCCTCTTTAAAACTATCGTCCATACTCTCAAACATCAAAAAAGAATCCTCAAGAAAGAAACATTTTGGATAGCCTTACCGCCGTGAAAAAAATTTCAACCTGTTATGCTCTTACATATATCACCTTATTGATACATCAAAACCCCTTCCACAACGCATATATAGTTATTACAAAATGGTCCCATGGATAGGGACTCCTAATGTTTCTCGATGGGTGCAAATGAAATTTAGGAGCTGTACGGAGAAAGATGACCTTGTTGCAAAACAAAAATTTCTATGCTGTTCGCAAGTCTTACTTTGGTCAATGTACTAAAATTCCAATTGCTAATGTTGCGATAGAAATATTAAAAACAAAATCGCACCACATAAAAGCTCACATTGAGCAGAAATGATCACAGCAGGTTCTTCATCCCTAGCCCGCTTAAAATTTCAACTTAAATAAGCTTTGTTTGATGTCCCAAGGAAAAAAATACATAGGGCCATTTTGATTTGAAATTTGCAGCAGTGGCCTCTCACAGGATACCATATCCTAAGGATGCTACCCAATCAAATTGGATCAACTGATTCGATTTCAAATCAGAAAATCTGTTTACTCATGTTTTGCTTTAGTTTATCTAGGCTTCTATTTCGCATGGTCAGTTGTGCAGGATGGTCTCCTATGCCGTAAGCTACCCTGCAAACAAAGCCCAGTTAAGTTTTTGGCATCAATCCAGAAACAACCTTATGTTCCGTATCATGGACTGGAAATACTATGTCTCTCACGGCGAAGTTCCTACTAATATAAGTGCAAACTTTTGAAGGTATGAAACCCGAGTCGAAATTGATTTTAACGAAGCTTAGCTAATGGCTGAACTTCATATAATATTTTTAAGTAATTTTTGCCACCATCACATAGTTGTCTGTGTATAAAAATAATAAGAATATTTGTCATAGAACAAGGGTAACAAATGATTGAGCCCAAGCTGATCGTTAACCAGGGTTATACGTACGAGCGGGGCATACAGTTTCACGTCATAACAGTTAAGGGTTTCAGTCATCTTCCATCTGCGAACTCCTCATAAAAGCACTGTATCATGCATTTTTCCAATATAAAAGGCCACCACAACAATCCACTCAAAACTCTCCGATTTTCTTTTCAAGGTTAGGAGCTGTACGCACCCTTCTTTTCCCAAAACCAACTAAATAAAAGCATTCAAAAGAAATTCGGTTGAATCCAAATCCCAATTCAGCAATGCGTGTGGCCAATAACATTCAGGGTGCAGAAATAATATCGTCGACAAGTTCGCCACAGACTTTATCAATTCACACGCTTCATGGTTAGATTCTAAGGCTAGAAAACCAGTTGAGCTAGAGCAACAAAGCAGATGACGAATTTTCTTTACAGCACCACCAAGAGGCAGCAACAATCTGATACGTGCAGAACACAAAGAATTGTGCAAGCGCGGTGAATCTGAAAAAGAGAAGTTAGCCAACGGAAGCTCATATTTGGGGTAACTTTCACTCAAAAAAAAGCTGCATGCATTGTCAATCCAAGAAAATCACATCTATCTATCGGCCAACGTTACGCTCAATTTCTTAATAGGCAGAAAATGATACAGCGTCAAAGCGGCAGCAAACGGGTGTTGATAAATTCGATTCCTTAACTGGTCCACAAAAATTGAAGAAAATCAAACGGGAAGCATGTGCAACGAAACAAGGCTTTGGAGACTTTGTTTTAAAATCAATCAACTACGTATTCATAAACATTTTAGGGATTCTCAGACCAATCAGACGCTCGAATAAACTCAAAGCAAGCAAAGGTTCCCTACTCACAGCACCAAAACAGCATGAAGCAGCAGCAAACGGGAGGTTTTAACTTCAAGTCCTTAACGGGTCCATAAAAATTCAAGAAAATCAAACAACGAAACAAGGCATTTGGAATCTTTATTTCAAAATCCATCAACTACACAACCACAAACATTTCAGGGATTCACTAGACCAATCATACGCTCGAAGAAACTCAAAAGTTGGCCTACTCACAGTAACAACACAGAAGAAAAGTGATCAGCTTGCACGAGCAGCGCATCCGTTTCATGCCGGGCTCCCGTTGAGAAACGCCCCTGCCTCTCTTAAAAAACCCTAGCACGGAGTCAGGGAAGACTCGAACTCAAGACATGCGGGAGAAATGCAATGCAAGAGAAAAACGCAGGGCTGTGGCGAAGCAGCATTAGTGGAGCGAGGGCAGTGCATTATGAATGAGGCAGCAATTAATTGCAGGCAGAGAGAGAGCAGAGCAGAGCAGAAGTAAGAGCAACAGTTGCAGAGGAGCAAAAAGGGTATAAGCGAGTGAGTGCGCGTGAGAATGAGTGGGCAACATAGCTGGCAAAGGTCTTTCTACATAGGCCCACTCACCTACCATCTTTACGCCATTTACTCCTCATACCCTTTCTCTTTTTCCCTTTTCCCCTTTGCTTTTCTCCTCTGTGTGAACGTCCATTTCCCAGCGTACAGATTCTTCACATTGCCCGCCAATCATGCCTCCGTTTTTTTCTTTTTTTCCTTTTTTTCTCCTAACATATTTTGTGAGTACGGAATTGATTGGCGAGAACATGTATTTTTGTATTTATTTCAAAGCCCAAAGTAGTTAGGAGATTAGATGAATTCAGATTTGATGACAGTCACAGAAGTCTAAATTAATGCTGTTTGCATCATGTCTTGTCTACTCTTCTGCAGAGGCGAAGGAATTGTATTTAATAATAGGGAGTGAGTTATGTCAACCGAAAATGGACGAAGTCCGTGGGATTTTAAGAAGCGAACCCGTGGTTTTCATTTGTGTGGTCGTGTGTACGCACAAGAGGATGAATGCCAACTAAATTGGGCGAACGTTTATCTAGGCATTAAAGAAGTGTAGTTGGATGTATCTTAGTTTTTGGTTTCAAACTACCAAACAATTCAAGGGTCAAGAGTCTTGTCTTTTCAAGTTTTTTTCAATATTTTATTATGAAATAAATATTGTGAAATGTGTAGTTTTGTTAAAAAGTCAAATATAGCAATTGGGTTTGTCCTATTTCAAGTTGTTTTTATATTAGATACAAGTATTATTCTAGGTTGTGTAATCTATGATGAAGTGTCATTCTATTTATATTGTATGTTTCTTATATACTAGCACTTGCACCAAAAGGAGGTGCAAGGGTTATGTCGATAGTCAAATATAGTTCGGTTAATATAGTACAAGCACAAAAAAAAAAAATTTAGAACTACTTTAATGAGTTTGATTATGAATTGAAATTGGTCTCTTTTGTGGAGCTTACAAACCGGATATTGAGATTAGAAGTCTTGCATTGTTGCCCAACTTCTTACTCTCGTGAATGACATCAAAACTTCATTAAAATCTTTAAAGAGAGTGGTTGTGGTTTTTGTATGTTTTCCTTGTTTTAAAAGTCTTAGGAAATTTATTTATTATTATTTATGTAAACAAAGAGATAGTTATTGTTATAAGCAAGCTCAAATTTGCATGTGACTAACAAATTGGTGATTAGACTAAGACTTTCATGCATCAAGTGGCACTTCAAGGTATCCAAAATAGTTTCTAAAATATATTGCAATAATAATAGAAGAAAGGTTTTAAGTGGTACTATTGTTTATGAAAATACTTAATTCTTATACAAACAGCCTTGTTGCATCAGCGAGTGGTGTATGTTACTTACCAAGTATTATCTAATCTGAATATCCATATATTATATCTTTGTTAATAGAGAATTGAGATGTTATCTCAAATCAATTTCCATTTTAATTTTTGAGTATAATAATTGAGATGCTAAATATGCCCCTCGTATATTTCATTTTGAACACTTTACAAGTAAATTAACCATTTGTTGGAAAACTACCAATCTACTAATGTTGAATCCTTTCAATACCAACTTGATCCATTTGAGTGAGATAATGCTCACTCTACCCGCTCTTAACCTTAACAAAAAAAAAAGATCTATCTCCATATACTACTTGTTATATAAAATAGATTTAAAACTTGTAGATAAAAATTGGTGTTCTTTTTATAAAAAAATAAAAAGAAAACAAAATAACTAAAAACAATGAAACTAAAAATAAGATTAAAACTACTTTCGATCAATTTAAACTTCCTTAATCTCAAATTAGACACATGAACAAAATACTTACAAACTAAAATAAATACAAAACATGAAAAACAAATTATATATAAACTATGTTTTCTTAGACTTCTAGTGAGTAAGAAGAAATTCTCAAAAATAACCCACAACCTTTCTTATATCCTTTAAGTACCTTTGTATTTGAACTAATAAAATAAATATATATTGGAGAGGAAGGGAAGGGAAAGAGACAAGTAAAAAATGGGAAAAAATTGTTGCTTAGCACTTAAAAAAAATGCTTGGTTGGTGTTGCCAGGAAATAACAGACAAGGATCCTAACTGGTGGAAAAATCAGATTCTGACACTTCTCCGCAACTAGGAAGTCTGAAACCGGTGGCTAGGAATTTATGCAACAAGGGTGGTAGTCGGTTATAAACTATAAATGTGGGACTAAATTAACGTTGAATACAAAAGATACAATATTTGCATGTTAATTATCGTAGTCCTTCATAAATCTCATTTCCCTTTGTTATATTTGTCATAAGGAAGGTAGAGGAAAAGAAGAAGTGCACAAAGGAGATTGTAGTTGAATATGTTGTTCACTTTCTCTTTCACAATCATCTTCTTCTCACCTCACTTGCTAGGATTTATCTCTAGTAGTTGTTTTTAAGCTTCTTCTCTTTGTGATTCAGATGTTAAGAGGGATTGTGTAGCTTTTCTTCGGTGGGTGAGGGGGTTTAAGGGGTGGAGAGAGGGGAAAATTATTAGGAATAACAATTCACCAACACAAATGAGAGGGGGGGTGAATCAGTTGTGAGACATATTATTAAACATTAAGCTTTATAAACAAAACTTTAATCCAAATGATAACACGATAAATGCCAACACAATAACACAACCCTTTGTTGTCAAGGAAACCATGTTAAAGGTAAAACCTCGGTGGGAATTAGCACCCACAAATAATATACTGAGAGTATAGTATCCATGTTAAAATATTTAGCCTTGTTGGGAGCTTATTGATGCATTAGAGTACATAGTCCTTGTTAAAGGAAAAAACCATGTTAGGAGTCAAGAGTAACAGTGGGTTCATTGCCCAGGCACATTGCCTAAAGAAGGTTAATGTTAGGAATAATAGTCCACCAACACAACTGAGAGGGGGGGTGAATCAGTTGTGAGACAGATTATTAAACATTAAACTTTATAAACCAAACCTTCAATCCAAATGATAACACAATAAATGCCAACACAATAACACAATCCAAAGGAACATATGTTGACATTAGTGACAAAACATGAATGCCAACAACATCAGTAGTACCCAATTCCAACAACATCAAGCAATCTCCCCCTTTGTCATTGATGGCAACATATGGGAAAATCCATCAACCCAAAAGTACTCTCTCTCAATACAATCTTCTCAATATCTTCAACACAACTCTCCCTAAAATAGTAGGGATTTTCACATAGAATATCTCCCCCTTTAACAACAATGGCAAAGGGTTCCATAACTCATCCTCATTCTTCTATAATATGTAGCTTTTTCAAATCTTCATGTCTAACAACCAGGTGCAAAATCACCCAAATATATTCTAGTGTTCTTGTGATCACTCCCCCTGAGGAGTAGATCTGTACATCAAGTCCAGAAAATGATATAGCTCTGAAATCCACTGGAATGATGCATTCGTGCATCAATTAATTACCACAAGGAGGGGCTCTCACCCCAAGCATGCTTCTGAGATACTCAAAAGCATCTTTTGGCAATAGTTTTGTAAATATATCTATTATTTGTTCCTTTGGGCTAACATACTCCAGTCTGATCTCTTTCTCAGCCACCTTGTCTCTCAATAAATGATACTTAATAGAAATGTGTTTAGTCTTTGAATGCATTACATGATTCTTCGACATATTCACTGTGCTAGTATTATCACAATGGATAACCACTAGCTCTTCAAAAATTATTCCAATGTCCTTAAACATTTGTTTCATCCAAACAATCTATGTATAATTTATAGCAGCAACAACATACTTAGATTCAGCAATAGATTGAGAAATACACACCTGCTTCTTGCTTAACCATGAAACCAGCCTTTTTCCAAGGAAAAATGCTCCTCCACTTGTACTCTTTCTATCATCCACATTACCTTCCCAATTAACATCAGTATAAGCGTGTAAAACAAAGTCAACAGACTTTTCATACCATAATCCATATTCTATTGTTGCTTTTAAGCATCTGAATATTCTTTTCACAGCAGCAAGGTGTGTCTCTTTAGGATCTGCTTGATATCTTGCCACAATTCCAACTGCATTTGAAATATGTGGTCTGGTGTGAGTTAGATATTGTAGACCTCCAATCATTGATATGTACTTTGTCTAAAAAACACTCTGAGTTTCATCATTATTAGTAAGTTTATAACTAGTCACCATGAGTGTCCCAATAGGTTTACAATCTTCCATTCCAAATTTCTTCAACATTTCCTTAAGATACTTGGTTTGAGATATAAAATTACCATTTTTGTTCTGATTAATTTGCAAATCAAGGAAAAATTTCATCTCACCAATCATTGACATTTCAAATTCATTTTCCATCTCTTTAGAGAACTTTTTACTCATTTCATCATTACCTCCAAAAATGATATCATCAACAAAAACTTCTATGATTAGAATTCCATCTTCACTAGTTCTTAAGTATAAATTATTGTCTGCATTACCTTTTATGAAACCAAGACGAAGTAGATACATGTCCAGTCTTGCATACCATGCTCTTGGTGCTTGTTTAAGTCCATACAATGCTTTCTTCAACTAGCATATCATTTATTCATCTTTTGTCAAAGGAAATCCATCAGGTTGCTCTATGTATACCTCTTCCTCCAAATCTCCATTCAAAAATGCAAATTTCACATCCTTCTGATATACTTTAAAGTCTTTATGTCCATCATAAGCAAGAAATAATCTCACAGCTTCCAACCTAGCAACAAGAGCAAATGTTTCTTCAAAGTCTATGCCTTCTTGTTGTGAGTAGCCTTTACAAACTAGTCTTGCCTTATTTCTTACCATTGTTCCTTCTTCATCCATTTTGTTTCTGAAAACCCATTTAGTTCCTATAACATTCTTTTTTTAGGTCTTGGAATTAATTCCCAAGTGTTTTTTTTCTTTATTTGTTCTAATTCTTCCTGCATATCTTTAGTCGAAGATTGATCTCTACATGCTTCGTCAGTAGATTTATGTTCAACTTGAGAAATAAAACAAATTCCATCTCTTACTTTAGATCTTGTCATCATTCCTCTATTTGCATCACCAGTGATTTGATCTTTAGGATGGTTCTTCTTAACATACCTCAGAATCCTAGGAGTTCTAGTAACCTCAATTGATTCATCTTCGATCTCATTATCAATCTCAAAAGGCTCTTCAGGATCAGTAGTGACCTCCGTAATCTCAGCAGTCTGATTACAGTCATACATTCTCTCCTGAATCTAAAATCTTTCATCTATCCTTACATTAGTACTTTCAATCATCTTCCTCAATCTCATATTAAAACATTTATAAGATTTGCTCTTAGTGGAATAACCAAGGAAGATACCTTCATCACTTATAGCATCAAACTTCCCTATCTCATCATCTCATTTGATATAGAATTTACTTCCAAATATTTTGAAATATTTTACAGTAGGAGTATGATTAAACCATAATTCATAAGGAGTTTTACTTGTACCTTCTCTGATATGAATTATGTTCAATGTGTACACAGCAGTACCAACAACTTATTTCCAATGTACATGTGATACATTTCCTTCTAGCAACATAGTTCTAGCAGCATCTAATATTGTTCTATTTTTTCGCTCTGTTATCCCATTCTATTGTGGTGTCATAGGAGCAAATGTATGTCTATATATTCCATGCTCTTCACAACAGGTATTAAACAAATCTAAAGTAATCTCACCACCTCTATCTAATCTCAAACATTTTATCTTTAAGCCAAATTTATTCTCAACTTTTGCTTTGAATACCTTTAATTTGTCAAATGCCTCAGATTTCTCTCTTAAATATGTAACCCACATCATTCTAGAAAAGTCATCAACAAAAATTATAAAATACCTTTCACCATAACAAGATCTTGTTCTTGTAGGACCACATAGATCTGTATGTACCAGATCCAACTTCCCTTTCATTGAATAAGATTTGCTTTTAAAACTGCTTCTAGTCTTCTTCCCCATAGCACACTCTCTACACATAGTGTTAGATGGTTTCACAATCTTAGGTATATCTCTAAATGCATTAGTCATACTTGCCTTCACAATATTATCAAAGTTAACATGACAAAATCTTCTATGCCATAACCAACTGTCATCAATCTCTACAACAAAGCAAGAAACCTCACATGTATTCAATTAAAATACATTATGTCTGGATTTAGTACCAGATGTGATCAAGTCACCTGATTTACTTCTGATACAACATTTTCCATCAATGAATTTTAATTAATAACCCTTGTCTAATAGAAGTCTAACACTCAACAAGTTATGCTTAAGTCCATCAACAAGCATCACATTGTCAGTATTAGTTTTTTTCATCCAAAGAAATAGATCCAACTCCAATGATAAGCTTAGGAGTATTGTCACCAAATATTACAACACCACCATCATACTTTTTCAAATTAAAAAACTTATTTCTATCTCCAAACATGTGATGTGAACAACCATTATTTATAACCCATTTAGATTTCTTTTCAACATGAGATACTAAGGCTTTTTTTTCATGTATAGGTTCATCATCCTTAATAGCAATAAATCCAATCTCCTCATATTCAATAGCTTCATCATCAGAAACACCTTCACTAGCATAATAACATTCCTTGTCTTTTGGATACTTTGATTTGTAAAACTTAGGTTTATGCTTTGGAACCCTTTTAGGACATCAAGATGCAAAATGACCTATCTTGTTGCATGAATAAAATTCCAAAGCTAACTTTCCTTCAAATTTACCCTTACCTCTCTTTTCTCTTCTAGCAATCAAGGCCACAACTTCATATAGCTTCCTTTCTTCTTCCTGTATTTGTTCCCATCCATCAGCATATTAACCAAGTTCTTCTCTTAAGTCACTATTGTTGGAGCTCGCAATTCCAGATAAGGTATTTTTGTTTCTATGAACTGTCACCTTGAATGTTGTATCAACTTTAGGTAGAGAATCTCCCAATTCTGTGGCCTCAAAGGTAGTTAGCTTTCCAATCAACATCTCTCTATTGAAGTTCATTGTCAAAGGTATAATCTCTTCTATGGATTGTACTTTAGTTCTGTATACAGGTGTCAGGGATCTAAGAATCTTTGCAATCACTTCTTCCTCACTCTAATTACCTCCAGAGTTTTTGATTCCAGTAATAACTTCAGTAACTCTCTGTGCATATTCTCTAATGTTCTCATCATCTTTCATTTTCAATGATTCCATCTTTGTCTTCCAGTTTTGTAACTTCGCCTGCTTTGTAAACTTATCTCCTTCATACAATGCTTCCAATCTTGTCCAAATTTCATGTGCAGAATCTAAATCTTTTACTTCTATGAATTCGCCTTCAGAAAGTGCATTGATCAATGCTTCTCTTGTGACCATATTACATGAGAATATCTTCTTTTCATATTTAGTAGATTTATCCAGTTCATCCTCAGTCTTTATCTGTTCCTTTCTTTTAGTGATCATCCAGTAGTTGATTCCCATACATGGCAAATGTGTTCTCATCTTGTTCTTCCAACTGTCAAAGTTCTTAGGATCAAATTTCGGACTATCCTTCCTATAGTAAGTCATCTTCAGGATCACCTCAAGCTATTAAGATTTCTCTCTAAGGACCATTAGCTCTGATACCAATTGTTAGGAATAACAGTCCACCAACACAACTGACAGGGGGGTGAATCAATTGTGAGACAGATTATTAAACATTAAACTTTGTAAACCAAAACTCCAATCCAAATGATAACACAGTAAATGCCAACACAATAACACAATCCTTTGTTGTCGAGGAAACCCTGTTAAAGGTAAAACCCCGGTGGGAATTAGCACCCACAAATAATGTACTGAGAGTATAGTATCCCTATTAAGAGATTTAGCCATGTTAGGAGTTTATTACATCATTACAGTACATAGTCCCTGTTAAAGGACAAACCCTGTTAGGAGTAAAGAGTAACAGTGGGCTCACTGCCTAGGCACACTGCCCAAAGAAGGTTAAAGCCACCCTCAAGGATTTACAATCCTAACAAGTGTATATAGGATATATACAATCCAATGAATTGTCTGATAGAAACTGTATTTTCTTGGTCAGTTTCAATGAAGTACTATATTCATGAACTCTTCTCTACATCCAATAGTGAATCAAGCTTCACAGCTTCCATACTTCTCTGTCTCTATCAATCACCTTCTCTTCATACATACATCTAATTTCTCACAAATGTTTTCAAAATAAAAGATCTCACATATATACCCTATTACAATAATTGATTAGGTCATCCAATTAAACTTTCCCAATATACAAATAATTATTTAACCCCTTGCTAAGATACACATGGTACCTATAACAAGTAAACATAAATTATAATTCATCAAATATAATCCAAGATCTGTAATCCATGCTTGCAATCCATAATACACGGTATATCTCTAAAGTCGGCCCCAAATGGGTCTCCTCTAGAATACATGTCACATCTGACATCACCAACAATCATACAACTTGCGACCCATACCAAACATTCCTCAACATATCTTTTCTCGTCACTTAAGCTCACATAACCTGAATCATCATCGCATGTAAGATATGTTAGAATAACTAAGAGGGGGGGGGGTGAATCAATTAGCTCCCAACTATTCTACAGTCCCATATTCCTCCAGATGTATATAAAAACAATTTCAAACATATAATTCAACTCAGTGAAATGTATTTTGTAATCTCAAACTTTAGTCATATAGTTTTTTCTGAGTATCAGTAAATTAATACTGTGATTATCGATCAATGTCAATAAAGTAATGTGTAAAGAAAATTAACAATCTACAACAATCATGCACATTAACACAGATTTTTAATGTGGAAACCCTACTAAGGGAAAAACCACTTGGGACCGATAACGCAAAATATTTCACTCTTCTAAAGTGAGCTCGGTGAAGAGCCAACCCTGTTAAAGGTTACAATGCACACTATTAAATGTGACCTGGTTAGAGGATTTAAAACTAACAGTTCTCTCTTGACCATGCATTCACTATAAGTTCAACAAGAAAACACTCAACATTCATTAGAATTTCATAATAAAGACTTTCACGTCCTACTCGGTTAAGAGATTTATCTGTAACAATGGTTAAATTGATACAGTAATGATCTAATTCAAATACAACTCTATTTTATAGATTTTCATATCTATGTTAAGTACATAATACCTCTAATCAATTTGTTCACTTCAGTTCATCTCATTCTTTATACTTTTTTTGCTCGGTAATGCTCTTTCCTCTATTGTTCGGTGATGTCTGCAAAAAATGCTCGATTCTATCTTTAACCAATTTGATCAGTCATGCATAAATTTTGCATGTGCGCATCAGGTGTGATTCAAAATGAATCTCTCATCTCTTATATAGATATCATAACTCATTTAATTTCCATCCTTTAGATTTTTCCGCTTAATCTCCATCGTTGATTTTGCCACTTAAACCATCCTCGATAGTTGTGTTAAAAACACATTTCAATCTTTGTCGTCTGATCTTCCTTGAATTTTCATAACTGTTTGATCAACATAACAAACCTTATCATTTACCTCAGAATCATCAATTGCCAGCTTAGCATCCTAGTCGGTCTCAGTTTGATTAAATTGCTCGGTCAATACCGTGTTGTGTCGACGATCCCTAGCTCGGTTATTAATGTGCTCGGTATACACTGTCTTACTCGGTGTTCACTGTCTCTCGATGTATACAGAACTCTTCATTTATCAACCACATAAACTTTTTTTGTTCCAGATATTCAGTCCATAATAGATGTTTGTTATCATAATGATACTCAAATAAGTTGACATCAATGACAATACATTAACTGATAATGTTTATCATCAGATTTGTAACTCGGTTGACTATCAACAAATGACTTCAAACATACAATCAGTTGTATTTCATCAATCTCTCCATTTGGCATTAATGGCAACACAATATGAAATATGTAGTATAAAAATGCCATAGAAATACCAAACTTTTGTTCTACAACTGCAACAATTTTGTAGCTCTCCCTAGCTTGAATATATAAACTATTTCAGCATTAAAAACTCACCATGCAAACTCTCCCTACAAAATTGACTCTTGTGTTCTTGAATCTCTCTATAGATAGATATTTCTCTCACTTTCTCTTTTCTCCCTTTGGTGGATAGATATTTCATTGAATCTCTCTCCCTTTAACAACAATGTCATAAAATAAATATACAGCTCTTTAGTAGTCAAAAAACATCTCTGGTGTTCGGTGCAGTAGAATAAGTACCTTGCAGTGTATTGATATGTCTGTGTCAGTCTAGTTCAGATTTGCATCAACATGATTGATATTTTGATTTCATGTAGGTTGATGCAACCTCCGACTTAGTTTAGTGACCAATAGACAAGGGACAAACCCCTAGTCTACCTCTCAAGTACTCAAATGTATCCTTCGGTAAGGGTTTAGTGAATATGTCTACAAATTGTTCTTTTGATTGTACATATTTCAGTATCACTTGTTTATCTTGTACTTGTTCCCTCAAGTAGTGATATTTGATAGATATATGCTTTGTCTTTGCATGCATCACAGGGTTCTTTGAAATATTTATTGTACTTGTATTATCACAGTAAATTATCACTGGTTCAGTGATCTCTTCATTTATGCCTTTCAAAAGTTGTTTTTATCCATGCTATGTTCAAACAGTTTGCAACAACAACAACATATTATGCTTCTGCAGTTGACTGAGATATGCATCCTTGCTTCTTACTTATCCAAGTAACTAATCTTTCTCTAATAAAGAATGCTCCACCAGTAGTGCTCTTTCTATCATCAATGTTCCCAGCCCAATCAACATCAATATAAACTTTCAGTTTGAAATTTCCTTCCCTTTTGTACCATAGTCCATAATCTTCAGTATTTTTTAGATATCAGAAAATTCTTTTTACAACAGTCATATGTGATTCTCTGGGATTAGTAGAAAATCTTGCAACAATTCCAACTGTGTGTGTTATGTTTGGTATTGTGTGTACAAATACATCAACTTTCCAATCATAGATCTATATAAAGTCTAATCTACCTCAGGTGTCTTGTCTTATTTTGTCAATTTGCATCATGTCACCATAGGTGTTTTGACTGGTTTTGATTCTTGCATTCTGAATGTCTTCAGTACTTCCTTGATGTATTTTGATAGTCCTTCAATTTGATTCTGAATATCCATTTGGTGCCTATGACATTTTTATCACTCAGTCTCGGTACTAATGTCCATGTCTTGTTTTTTTGTATATGCTCAATTTCTTCATTCATTGGAGTAATCCATTCTTTATTTTGTAATGCATCTCTAACATTCTTTGGCTCAAATTCACAAATTAAACATGTGTTGTCTTTCAACTTACTTCTTGTCATCATGCCAACTCTTTTATCTCCAATAACACTTTATTTTGTGGATGATGTCTTCTCACATATTTAGCAAGTACAGGTTTAATTCTTTGTTCTTCATTGTCTTCTCATGTATGTTCATTATGTTCTTGTTCGTGATCCTCAGTTTCAACATTTTCTTGATTCTCGGTTTGTGCTTCATGTTGCCCGGTGACATTACCCTATTGCATGGTAACGTTAGGCATCTGTGTCGGTATAGTATCAGGTTCTTCTACGTAGACAAATCTATTGCTATCTATTTGAGTACCATATTTATTGATTGATGAAGAAGATTTGAAGGCAAGTATAACAAGGAGACCAAGTGAAATGGTTGAGTTATGGGAAATCACAAGGGTACTTGATCAGTTGGCACATTGGCAAAGTAATGTGTTGTTTATCTTTTGATGACAGTTTATTGAGAATAGTTTATGCTGAGCAAAGTTTGTGATGATCAAGCGCCAGTAAATTGCCGAGGAAACCAGTGATGACTGAGCAGAAGAACATAGTGTTGGTCGAGCAACAGTATTTTGGTAATTGTTGAGATTTAAGATCTTTGGCTGACATAGTTGATTTTATTGTGGTATGTAAAGTTAATTAAGGATAAGCATGATTGGTCCACACTATTTAAATGCACGGGTAACCATAATTAATGCATGGATCAAAGATTTAATTAGTGATTGCTTTAGAGAAGTAAATTAAATGTAAAGATGGAAAGATTTGTTGGATCTGACCTAACCTAAGATCTACGATCTTGATTAAGCGGCAAAGATTTATTTTACCTAGGTGAAGAGGTATAAGATAACCTCAAGTGGTTATTCAGATATGGGAAGTTATGTGAAAAGTGTATGCAAGAGGATTGCATGGTTAATTGACTGATTTGCATGATCTAGCAAAGAAGGTTGAGCAAAGAAGTAGAGAGTTGTAAGAGTGATTGCTTGACGGATTTCCAAGCAGATCTAAAGATTGAAGAGAGAATGGAGGCCACTCAGTGAATTAGCATTAGAGTTGAATTGGATCTGGATTTGCAAAGTAAGTTGTATGTATCATATCACACCTGCTGATTACTTTCTAACCATTGTATCAGTCAAAATCCTTTAACCAGGTTGACCTAACAGTCATTGTATAAATCCTTTGAGCAAGGTGACATTCAGGTAGAATGTTCTAAGTCCTCTAACAAGGCCACTCCTGACAGGGTGATTAAATCATTTAACCAGGTCACATTTAACAATGTGTTTTGTAACCTTTAATAGGGTTGGATCCTAACAGAACTCACTTCAGAAGAGTGAAAACTTGATAGCATGTTATTGGTGGTTTTTCCCGAATTGGGTTTCCACGTTAAATACTGGTGTCAACTTGTGTGAATTTTTATGTTGTGTTTTACTGTTAAGTTTCTACAAGTTGATTACATTTGAATAGTAAACTACATATGTATGTTGTTGATTTATGCTATTGCTGCCGAGCAAATCTGAGTTGTTCATAGTGGTATAAAGTTTAAATTGGTACATCTAGACCTGAGGATAACTGATTCACCCCCCTCTCAGTTATTCTTAATTCATTCTATTAATTGGTATCAGAGCTTTGGTCTCTATAAAAGAGTTTGAAGGTACTTGAAGAAAAAGATTAGGATGTATAAAAAGGAGGTACCAAAGTTGAACAAAGATAATTTTCCTACATGGCAGAGTTTGATGAAATTGCATCTGGCTGGTATTGGTGATTCTGCTAAGCATGATATTGAACAGGATTATGTAGCCCCCACTACACCAGCCTCAACTACACAGTTAAGACAAAAGTAGGAACACAATCAAGCAATGTTGGAGATTGCATCATCTCTGAACTATCATGAGTTTGAAGACATAAAGAATTGTACAAATGCAAAGTAGATGTGGGATTCCCTAGCAACCATCTATGGAGGTGATACAAATGTGCTGAGAGCCAAATCTGAAAGTTTAAGAGGTAAGTTTGATGAAATGAAAATGCAAGGAGAAAATATAGTTCCATATTATGGTAGGATAAAGGAAGTTGAAAATGCTACTAGAGGAGCTAAAGGAACCATTGATGATAACACCATTATGAGCAAGGTACTAAGAACACTTCTTCTTGTATATGATATTAGAGTCTCTACAATTCAAGAGTTAAGATGTACTCCTAATAATAATTTGACTTTGGAAGGTCTAGTAGGCAGACTTACTGCATTTGAGATGTCAAATTTTGATAACTACACTCCACAAGCTATTGAATCTACATTCAAGTCCCAGTTGGTCCTTAACAAATCAAAGAAAGGAAAGAAATGTGTGAATAGTGATAGTGTCACTACAGATGATGATCTGGAATAACTTGAGGCACTCATGGCAAGAAGACTATCTAGAGGAAAAGGAAAATTCAAAGGTAAACTTCCTATCATTTGTTTTTCATGTAACAAAGTTGGTCATATTGTTGCTAGATGTCCTGATAAGAATGACAAAGATGAGAGAAGGGACAACAAGTACAAAGACAGAAAGGATGACCGAGACTTTAGAAAGTATAAAGATTACAAAGATAAAGGTAAGAAATATTGTTATATAGCTAAAGAAGCTTATGACAGTGAAACTAACAATTCTGATGAAAATGATATAGAAGTTGTGTATGTTGCTATGAAAGATGATTATGATGATGATGAGAAAACTGCACTAATTTCTTATATGAGTAAAGGTGACCGTTGGATTATTGACAGTAGTTGTTCACATCACATGACTGGTGATAAAGATAAATTTGAAACCTTAGATCAGTGTAAAGGTGGTTATGTTAAATTTGGTAACGATGCACCATGTCTTGTTAAATGGAAAGGATCAATTAACTTGACTGACAAGATCAGATGTGACAATGTATATTGGGTTGATGATCTTAACTATAATTTATTGAGTGTTGCACAGCTGAATACTTCTAGTTACGGAGTTGAATTCCATCACAAGAAGGCAAAGATCTATGATGCCAGTGGAGAATTAGTTGGAAGTGGAGAACAAACAAAAGGTAACTTGTTCTATCTGGACTTAGCTAATGAGACATGCTTGTTTGCACAATATAATGATGTTTGGTTATGGCATAAAAGGTTGTGTCATGTAAAATTTGATAACTTGGTAAGAATAAGCAAATTGAAAAAGGTTAAAGGGCTGCCTAAGTTAAAGAAACCTAAAAATGCAATGTGTAAGAAATGTCAATTAGGAAAAATAACTAGATCTGGTTTCAAAAGAAGGACTCATACTTCTGAGGAAATTCTAGAACTGGTTCATACTGACCTTTGTGGTCCCATTGGAGAGAAAAGTTACTGTGGAGATAGATACTTTATTATATTTGTTGATGATTACTCAAGAATGATGACTGTTATGTTTCTTAAAGAAAAATTTAATGCATTCTAGTTATTTAAGTAGTACTTGGCAAAAGTTGAAAAGGAGACAGGTAAAAGCTTGAAATGTTTAAGATCTGACAGAGGAGGTGAGTTTATTTCTAATGAGTTTAACAGGTTCTGCAATGATCGAGGGATAAAAAGATAGATGTTCACGCCTAGGACACCACCACAGAATGGTATTGCTAAGAGAAGAAACATATCTATCATGGATTGTGCCAGAACACTAATGATGGAGAAAAATGTTGCACAAAAATATTGGAGAGAAGCTATAAGTACAATAGTCTATACCCTTAACAGAGTACAAGTCAAGAAAGGTACTAATGCTACACCTTATGAGCTATTGTATGGGTATGCACCTAATGTAAGATATTTCAAAGTTTTTGGAAGCAAATGTTTCATACTAAAGGATAACAGAAATGGAAAACTTGATGCTAAACGCAAGGAAGGCATATTTCTTGGTTATTCAACTAAAAGTAAAGCATATAAGTGTTTCAATTCTAACACTAATAAAATTGTGGAAAGTAAAAATGTTAGAATTGATGAATATGCAAAAAGAAATGAAGTTGAAAGCACACAGGAACCTGAAATTTACAAATCATTTGTCTATATGGATGAGGAAGATTCTAATGTATTATCTAAACTGGAGAATGAGGTTGTCAAGCAACAACTAGCACCTGTCGAGTCACATAACGAAGCTGCTGAGCAATAGGAGGTAATTATCAAGCTATCTGATGGAGATGTCGAGTCACAAAATCAACCTGAATTGAACGTGAATGATCACTCTGAAGCAGAAAAAGAAACTACTCTAGCAAAGTATGTAAGGAGGCACCATAAACCTGATCAAATCTTAGGATCAAAGAATTATGCAGTTATGACAAGAAGCAAGTTGAGAGAAGATACATGCTTGTTATGTGATTTTGAGCCTAAAACAGTAAGAGATGCCTTAGAAAATGAAGATTGGATACAAACCATGAATGAAGAAATTGAACAGATCGAGAAGATAAGACTTGGGCACTTGTACCTAGGCCGAATGACAAAAAATGTAATTAGTACTAAGTGGGTATTCAGAAATAAGTTGAATGAACATGGAGAGGTAACAAGAAACAAAGCTAGACTGGTATGCAAGGGTTATGTACAAGAGGAAGGAATTGATTATGGAGAAACATTCGCCCCAGTTGCAAGATTGGAAGGAGTAAGAACCTTACTTGCATATGCAGCCTACAAAGGTTTTAAAGTCTATCAAATAGATGTAAAGTCAACATTCCTAAATGGGATATTAGAAGAAGTATACATTGAACAAGCTGATGGATTTGTTGACCCAAGCAAGAAGAACATGGTTTTCAGAATACACAAAGCACTATATGGACTGAAGCAAGCACCTAGAGCATGGTATGAGAGATTGCACAATTATTTGATAAAAAATGGATTTGCAAGAACGAGTGACAACAACAATCTATATTTGAAGACAGATCAAAGTAAAGGTACTTTATTGGTTGAAATGTTTGTTACTAACATTATATTTAGTGGACAAAATATGTTATGCCAAGCATTTGCAAAAGAGATGCAAACTGAATTTGAGATGTCTATGTTTGGTGAGATAAAAAAAATTGTTGGCTTACAAATACATCAGATGAAGAATGGTATATATATTACTCAATCAAAATATGTCAAGGAGATACTAGAAAATTTTGGAATGGAAGATTCAAAACCAGTGAGTACACCCATGGCTACGGGATAGAAGTTAACAAAAAATATGATACAAAAGAAGTAAATCAAACCCTTTACGGGTCAATGATTGGAAAGCTGCATTATGTTGTGCACAATAGACCTGATATTGCACTGGCTGTTGGAATTGTTGCAAGATTTTTTTCCAATCCAAAGGAAACTCATATGATGGCAGTAAAAAGAATTCAGAGATATTTGAAAGGAACAGATGATTATGGTCTGTATTACAAAAAGAATGAAAAGTTTGAACTCAGAGTCTATACTGATTCTGATTGGGCTGGAAATTTGGATGATAGAAAAAGCACCACAGGTGGAGCATTTCTTTTAGGAAAAAGATTGGTTTCATGGACAAGCAAGAAACAGAATTGTACCTCACAATCTACAGCTAAAGCCGAGTATGCGGCAACAGTAGTTAATTGTTCTAATATTGTGTGGTTGAAGATACTACTGAAAGGTATGAAAGAAGAGATCACAGAACCAGTTGTCATATATTATGATAACATGAGTGCCATTAATATTTCTAAGAACCCTGTGATGCACTCTAAGACAAAGCATATAGTTATCAAGTATCACTACTTGAGGGAGCTCGTTCAGAAGAAGGAAGTGAGACTGGAATATGTGAATACTAAGGAACAATTAGTAGACATATTTACAAAGGCACTACCTAAGGATGATCATGAGTATCTGTGAGGTAAATTAGGGTGATTCCCCTAACTGAGGCTAATTAGTTCAGAATGGTATTGTTGCATCAAATGTTATATTCAGAATATTTGACACATTGATGCACAGGCAGTCACACTTTAGGATGCTGCCTAAAGCTGTGAAAGACAGACAAGGATAGAAAATAGGATCAATCATAAGAAAACTGATAGGAACAACATGATACAAAGTTTAGAATAGAAGAATCTGCATGGTGAAGATGTCAACGTCTTTGGCATCGTTGTCAAAGAGGGAGAGATTACTGAAAATGAAGATTAAGAGGGAGAGATTATTGAAAACGAGATTAAGAGGGAGAGATTACTGAAAGAGGGAGTCTACAGATGAATAGAAATAGAAAGATTTTAGTGTGATTACAGACACAAAGGGAGAAATGTTTTACAAGATGAGAATCAGAATGAAGCTAAAGACATTAATGAAGATTTGTTCATATCAAGGAACACAGGCAGGCTTTTTGGATTATATGGTAACTATGTTTTGTTTTATTGTTTAGTGTTGCCATTAATGCCAAAGAGGGAGATTGTTGGAAAGCTACAATAGAAATAATTGTTTTTTTTTCATTGATGTCAAACCTTAACTGGTGAGACTATTGTTATCTATTTGAGTACCATATCTATTGATTGATGAAGAAGATTTGAAGGCAAGTATAACAAGATACTATTGCTCGGCCGACATAGTTGATTTTATTGGGATATGTAAAGTTAATTAAGGATAAGCACGATTGGTCCACACTATTTAAATGCACGGGTAACCGTAATTAATGCATGGATCAAAGATTTAATTAGTGATTGCTCTGGAGAAGTAAATTAAATGTAAAGATGGAAAGATCCATTGGAACTGACCTAACCTAAGATCTACGATCTTGATTAAGCGGCAAAGATTTATTTTACCTAGATGAAGAGGTATAAGATAACCTCAAGGGGTTATTCAGATATGGGAAGTTATGTGAAAAGTGTATGTAAGAGGATTACATGGTTAATTGACTGATTGACATGATCTAGCAAAGAAGGATGAGCAGAGAAGCAGAGAGTTGCGAGAGTGATTGCTTGATAGATTTCAAAGCAAATCTGAAGATTGAAGAGAGAATGGAGACCGCTCAATGAATTCGCATTAGAGCTGAATTGGATCTGGATTTGCAAAGTAAGTTGTATGTATCAAATCACACTTGCTGATTACTTTCTAACCTTTGTATCAGTCAAAATCCTTTAACCAGGTTGACCTAAATGTCATTGTATAAATCCTTTGAGCAAGGTGACATTCAAGTGGAATGTTCTAAGTCCTCTAACAAGGCCACTCCTGACAGGGTGATTAAATCCTTGAACCATGTGACATTTAACAATGTGTTTTGTAACCTTTAACAGGGTTGGCTCCTAACAGAGCTCACTTCGGAAGAGTGAAAAATTGATAGCATGTTATTGGTGGTTTTTCCCAAATTGGGTTTCCACGTTAGATACTGGTGTCAATTTGTGTGAATGTTTATGTTGTGTTTTACTGTTAAGTTTCTACAAGCTGATTACATTTGAACAGTAAACTACATATGTATGTTGTTGATTTATACTATTGTTGTTGAGAAGATATGAGTTGTTCAAAGTGGTACAAAGTTTAAATTGGTACATCTAGACCTAAGGATAACTGATTCACCCCCCTCTTAGTTATTCTGAATTCATTCTAACAAAATCTACTATAATATTCTAGTTCTTTCATGTTTTCCTCATCATTCTTCTCAGCAAATTCATCAACTCTCGCATTTGCACTTTCAATGATTTTGTTATTTGTCTTGTTCAAACATTTGTAAGCTTTACTCTTAGTAGAATATCCAAGAAATATTCCTTCATCACTTTTTAAATCAAATTTACCATTTAGATCATCTTTTAGAATATAACAATGAATTCCAAATATTCTAAAATAGCTTACATCAGGTGTATAACCATACAATAGCTCATAAGGTGTCTTGTTTGTATCTTTCTTTAGTTATACTCAGTTTAGTGCATAAACGACTGTACTAATAGCTTCTCTCTAGTATTTTTGTACAACACTCTTTTCAATCATCAATGTTCTAGCACAATCCATAATTAATCTATTTCGCCTTTCAGCAATTTCATTCTGCTGTGGTTTCCTTGATGCAGAAACCTATCTCTTAATTCCATACTCATTACAAAATTTAGTGAACTCATTAGAAATAAATTCACCTCCTCTATCAGATCCCAAACACTTCAATTCTCTACCAATTTCTTTTTCCACTTTAGCTTTGTACCATTTAAACATCTTAAATGCTTCATATTTTTCTTTTAAGAAAATGACAGTCATCATTCTAGAGTAGTCATCAACAAATAAAATAAATTATATGTCTCCATAATAACTTTGTGTTCTCATTGGTCCACATAGGCTTGTATGAACTAACTCCAAAATGTCACTAGATGAAAAATTCTTTCTCTTAAAACTAGGTTTTGATATCTTTCCCATTTGACAATTCTTGTACATTACATGGTCAGGTTTAGATAGGCTCGGTAAGCCTCTTACTGATCTTAACCAAGTTGTCAAAATTTACATGACAAATCCTCTTATGCCACAACCATATATCTTCATTCTTAGCCATCAAACAAGTAGTTTCAGTAGTGTCGAGATAGAATAGGTTACCTTTTGATTGTTCACCAGTGTTGATTGTTCTTCAACAATGTAACAAGCCTTCTTTCCTTTATCTTTGTAATCTCGGTCATTCCTTCTGTCATATTGTTGGTTGCTTCTATATTCTTTGTCATCTTTTCTATCATTAGATCTATCATTTCTTTCATCATTCTTTCTGTTAGGGCATCTTGCAGCAAAATGGCCAATTTCTTTACAGTTAAAACATATCAAAGGTAATTTTTATTTATATCTTCCTTTACCTTTGTATAATATTCTATCTATTAATGCTTCAAGTTCCTTATCATCACTATCACTGTTATTATTATTTCTGATTATGTGTTTGCTACCAGATTTACCAATTTTCAAAGTAGAGATAAATGCAAATTCTATAGAAGGTACAACACTGTTGTCAAAATTATTTAGCTCAAAAGAAATCAATCTTCCAACAAGACTATCAACAGTAATATTATTTCCAGGTTCTGCTCTCATTTCATGTATTGTAGAGACTCTTATAGAATAAATAGGCAATAAAGTACTAAGAATATTACTCAAAATAGTGTCTTCATTAATAGTTCCACCTGCTCCTCGAATAGCATTCACAACTTCCTTAAGTTAGGTACTATACTGTGTTATGTTCTCTCCTTTCATTATCATATTATCAAATTTTCCTTGGAGACTTTCATCTTTAGCTCTTTGTACATTTGCATCTCCTCCATAAACTAGTGTAATCTTATCCCAGATCTGCTTGGCTGATGTACATGTCTTAATATCTTCATATTCAACATCAGTAAGTGAAGAAGCAATCTCCACCATTATAACATTATGTTCATGTTTCTCTTTCATCTGATTCACAGTCAAGGGTCAGTAAGTAGAATTAATTCATTATCCAGGTATATTGCAATGTCTTCTCCAATCCCTGATAGGTATAGTCTTATTCTGCTTTTCTATGTTGAGAAGTTCTCCTTGTTCAGCTTCGGTGCATTTCTCTTATCCATCTTGTGATCTTTAGCTTAAGTCCAAAAAAATTCTTCTAAGCACTGTATGCTCTGATACCAATTTTTAGAATAACTGAGAGGGGGGGGGATGAATCAGTTAGATCCCAATTATTCTAAAGTCCCATATTCCTCCAAATGTATATAAAAAACAATTTCAAGCATATAATTCAACTCAGTGAAATGTATTCTATAATCTCAAACTTTAGTCATATATTGTTTACCGAGTATTTGTAAATTAGTACTGTGATTACTGATCAATGTCAATAAAGTAATGTGTAAAGAAGATTAAAAATCCACAACAATCATACACACTGACATATAGATTTTTAACATGGAAACCCTACTAAGGGAAAAACCACCTGGGACCGGTAACCCAAAATATTTCACTCTTCTGAAGTGAGCTCAGTGAAGAGCCAACCCTATTAAAGGTTACACTGCACACTGTTAAATGTGACTTGGTTAGAGGATTTAAAACTAACAGTTCTCTCTTGACCATGCTTTCACTATGGGGTCAACAAGAAAGCACTCAACATTCATTAGAATATCATAATAAAGACTTTAACGTCCTACTCGGTTAAGAGATTTATCTGTAACAATGGTTAAACTGATACAGTAATGATCTAATTCAAATACAACTCTATTTTGCAGATTTTTAGATCTATGCTAAGTACATAACACCTCTGATCAATTTTTTCACTTCAGTTCATCTCATTCTTTATACTCTATTCTGCTCGGTAATGCTCTTTCCTTTGTCGCTCGGTGATGTCTACAGAAAATGCTATGTTCTATCTTTAACCAATTTGATCAGTCCTGCATAAATTTCGCATGGGCGCAAGGTGTGATTCAAAATGAATCTCTCATCTCTTATATAGACATCATAACTCATTTAATTTCCATCCTTTAGATTTTTCCGCTTAATCTTCATCATTGATTTTGCCGCTTAAACCATCCTCGACAATTGTGTTAAAAATATGTTTCAATATTTGTCGTCCGATCTTCCTTGAAATTTTATAACCGTTTGATCAACATAAAAAACCTTATCATTTACCTCGGAATCACCAATTGCCAGCTCAACATTCTAGTCAGCCTCGGTTTGATTAAATTGCTTGGTCAATACCGTGTTGTGTCCACTAGTAGAAAAACAACAATATATGACCAAATAAACTACCAAAAATTATAGATAAATGACCAAATTTGGTCATGTGATCAGTGGTAGTTTATTTCCGGTCATTTATCTCACGACCAAATTTATGACTAAACTATTTTAGTCATTTATTTGGTCATTTAGTTGGTCGTTTATTTGGTCATTTGGTAGTTTATTTGGTCATTTGGTAGTTTATTTGGTCATTTATTTGGTTATTTATTTGGTCATTTATTTGATCATTTATTTGGTCATTTGGTAGTTTACTTGGTCATTTATTTGATCATTTGGTAGTTTATTTGGTCATTTCATCATTTATTTGGTCATTTGGTAGTTTACTTGGTCATTTATTTGGTCATTTGGTCTTTTGGTCATTTCACTACTACATATAGTTGACTAATTTATGTTAGGGAATGATGGAATTGAACCACCAACCTCCTGCTTTTAAAGAGTGGCTCTTCTACTGAGCTATAACCCTTTAAAGAGTAAATATACCCTTCAGAATTTCAAGTCTATAAACACCCTAAACTTATCTATTTATTTGTGCTTGATGGTGTTCTAAAGAGAGTTTTGATGTCTTTTCTTCTTCTTGAGTACTTGGATTTTTTAGTGATGAATTGCTTCCTACAACACATGGCCACATAGTAGTTTCTCATTCCATAAAATGAATATGGATAGAGATTCCAACAATGAGATGTTACATGGCCCCTTATCTAGAACAGAAGCAGTAATACTTGATTAATTCTCATACCTCCCTGGTTCTCCATCTTTCTTTTATAATACAATAGAAATGTCTATTGAAAAAAATCTTCACAACTACCCTAGCATTGGTTGGACAAGGCACAGGGATATAACATTTCTTTTGAGAGTGTTCCTTGTCAATGCCACCAAACAAGGAATATAAGAACAAAGAGCTCTAAGATGTTTATAAGGCCCAGATAAATGAAACACAAGGAAATACATATTTACTAACAAATTTTTCCCATATCTATAATTTCATTTCTTCATAAGAAAGATTTGGGTCCATATTACATGTACACTTATCTTGATGGAGATGCAAATCCATTGTTTTTGAGTTACAAAATTTTTTCCAGGAAGCATATAATAAAAAAGCACCAGGCATAAAGTCCCTGAAAAATGACAACACCAAATAGCCCCACCTTGACTAGTTGATCATTTGTACAATGTTATGTTGGAGTTTGGGGGCTTGTATATGTGTAACAACACCCCCTGATTTTTATTTTTTTAAAACTTATTACAATTGTAACCCAAGAAGAAATAAAAGCAATTAAACATGTAAAATAGTAATTTATGCTAACATGGTCTGATGTGATTTTGCAATATGTATTTCTCTGCTACTATAGTTTTAAATTGATTTGAAAAGGGTACTTTTATTTTGTTATAAATAGAGATTGATAAACATCCACAATTGAGGTTCATTTCACATTAAGACATTGAAACTGAAAGCATGATAAAGAATATCTTTGAACACACCTCAGATAATTACATACTTGCCGCTACCATTTATGGGTTCTTAAAGTATCAACCATCTTCAATGCATTCCAATCATCAACAATGGACTGTAATATAACAGATTATGTTTGGGTAGGTCTGATTAGACTATAACACATCCATCAAGAAAGTGTTTTAAGAGTTATAATCTAACAATCCAACCGCAAAATATATATTGTAGAGGTTTAAAGGAATAGATAAATTTCCTTTTCTAAAAATACAGTTCTCTCAAAATGATTTTTTATGATAGGGGTCCATGTGCAAACAAAATATAAATACAACAATTCTGCTACTCGGAAGAAATACTTGCAACACCTTGAGAACAAGAGGGACTGTCTATATAGCAATGATTTACATATTTCTATTTTCCTTGTTAGAAATACAAAGTAAAATGAAAAGATAGGGAAAGAATCCAAGAGAGTATGCAATGGAAAAGATTTACCAAATGCAGAGAGAGAGAGAGAGAGAGAGAGAGAGAGAGAGAGATTTTCCTTCAATAAATCAACCACAAGTACACCAAAATGCTCCAAGAACCAAGGCAAGAACACAAGGATTTGAAAGAGGAAAAACAAGAAAAACCCCTTGTGAACAATATGAATATGGCTCAAAGCCTAAAGAATGAGAGCAATAAGCTCATTACAATATTGCAAGAATGAGAATGAGAGAAGAGAGAAGAAATCCAACATAGAATCCCTATGAGAACCCTATAACACTAAGAAGTGTGTGAGAACCATCTCTTAAGTAGAGATGAGTGGAGGAGTTTTCATGTAACTCCCATTGTCTATGTGTGCCACATTCACATTTGGTGTGTGCCATGTGTAGGAATCCTCTTAAGGAGGAATATCTAAATTCCTTTATTAAAGGAATTACAAATATAAGACAAGACCTTGGTATATCTTTTAATTACATAGATACCAAGGAAAGATTAATTCTAACATCCCCCTTTAATCTTTACTTGGGGAGATGAGATCAATAG
>MU224676.1:3507230-3526833 GCA_018584345.1 Thuja plicata | reverse complement strand
CCTTGTGAACAATATGAATATGGCTCAAAGCCTAAAGAATGAGAGCAATAAGCTCATTACAATATTGCAAGAATGAGAATGAGAGAAGAGAGAAGAAATCCAACATAGAATCCCTATGAGAACCCTAGAACACTAAGAAGTGTGTGAGAACCATCTCTTAAGTAGAGATGAGTGGAGGAGTTTGCATGTAACTCCCATCATCTATGTGTGCCACATTCACATTTGGTGTGTGCCATGTGTAGGAATCCTCTTAAGGAGGAATATCTAAATTCCTTTATTAAAGGAATTACAAATATAAGACAAGACCTTGATATATCTTTTAATTACATAGATACCAAGGAAAGATTAATTCTAACATTCCTTTACAAGCATATGGTGCACAACATGAAGCAAACATGTTAAGTGGAAGCTAGGATTTTGGGACTTTATTCATTTCTGGGAACTATTCATTTCTGGGAAGTTCAATAGTTACTTGACTCTCCCCTTAAGCAAGTAGAAAGGCAAAAGCCATCGAAACAACACAAAGGAATATATTTAAATTTTCTTGCTACCATATACTACCATATAACTATATAAAATAGTTCAGTTTTTATATCTGACAATAATCATTAACATCCAAAATGAGAGATAAGAAGTCACTTGGTTTAAGTATCTTTGGATAATGACTGTAAGATACAAGACAAATATCCTTTTCGTTGTAGCCTATACTCCTTGAAATCTTTTTGAAAGAGTGGAAATCTTTGTTATCCGCATAAAAATTGTCCTGGTAAACCTATTTTTCCCAAATACTAACTCAATTTAAATTTTTAGAGTTAGATAAAAGTCTTTTTCTTGACTCTGATTTAGTGGAAACTATTCCACTGTGAATAACTCAAGAATTAATTTCATGTCCTCATATTCTAGTGAGTCACTATCAATTCAAAATATGATAGAGAATATTTTTTTACAAAAAATCATAGATAACCAAAGAAAGAAAATTGTAAACTGATAGGTATACGTGATTAAAAGAGCTACCTCATCAGCAAGAAGAACCAAGCCTTCACTCTTGCAAAACCGCACTATCTCTTGTTGGTTTTCCTCTGATAGAACCTTCATGAAATTTCAAGTGTTATTAAGAGTATTACAAAGACTAAAACTTAGAGAATGATTACAAATCCAGTTTTCCAATTAACCATGATGGATCTGTTTAGAAGACATGCAATCGAGTTATCACTTTTCATTATTGTAAGATAGAGCATAGAAGGCTTAAAGTGCATTCAGACCTCTTAAAATTCTAGAACATTACTGGTCCAATATGTATCTCAAAAAAATTTGATACCAAATTTATTGCTTTGAATTACATTTGGCTCACCTAACCCATGGGATTTCCAGGATTTATAACAACAATAGCCCGAACATCAATTACATTTAAGAGAGTTGCTTTCAGTTGTTCTTTGACTTAAAATATTTCCAATCCCCATCATGTTGCCTCATTTTAGTAGTATGGAACCTACAAATATAGAAAATGATTAGTTAGTAAACCTTCTTAGAGCCACTGAGAACCAAACATGCAGAAGGCGTCCCTGCAAGGAAAATTTCCAAAAAAAGGTGAAGAATGCCAATTCTTCTTATAAAGTCAAAATAAACCAATTGTATACATACATACCAGTTTCCCACCATGAAGGGCAAGAGATCTTGAGTACAGTGGATACTGTGGAATTGGACAAAGAATTCTATCCTTTTCTGACCTTATGAGTAACTGCATCATCATATGAACCTGTGTGCATCATATCCAATATAATAATAAGCATGCATACCTTACCAAACAACGGGCAGCTTGTGGGGACTATTATAAATAAAATATAAGAATCTGGGCTAGCAAATTCTTCAGCAAGTGCTATAGTCTAATTTACCCCAGGACTTGCTCCATCAGTCAAAAGAAGGTCATCTGGATTGCAAGGAAAATCATCACATTTAGCGATACCCCTGGAAATCTCATCACGTAATAATTTGATACCCTATCAATGTAAAATAGGTTAGACACACATAAAGAATATATAAGAAAACCATTGATATTGAGTATTTTCTTTTAGAAGTTGAAGTTTTGTAAACCACAATCACACTTAGGAGTTCATTTCATAGAAACAAGAACATTATAGCATGATGCAATTACATAAATGGTTGGATAATATTAGAAAATATAGGACCCTTGGAATAATTGTTGTCTTTTGATTTTGCACACTGGACAACTCAAATAGAAGACTTTCAAAACATGTGAATGGACAATTGGCAAGCAAAGATTGACTTGTTATTTTCCTTAACTGTTTGGAAGTATATTGACAATAAATCAAACACAGTATCTATATCAAGAGCTGTCAAATTCAAGGAGACATAGTTATTGATACGAGTAAAATACTAAGATCACAAACATAAAAAAATTTTATGACGATAAATAACAAGATTTAAAATCATACCACCAATCTGTGTTACAGTTGAGGAGCCCAAATACATTAACATCATTTCAGAAGGCAGAATGATAATGTAATTTAATAATTTATTCATTAGAGTGCAACTTATGCTAAGTATTCAATATTTATCTCCAATAAGACATCATATTGTAAGAATTTAGAAACTAAATTGCTAATTCAAAAACTAATTGACCATTCACAACAATATAATCCTATTTAATAGATCATCACAACACTGGGAGTTTGATACATCATCTTTCACTTCAAATTCTTACTTAACTGCAGACTTCACAATTTTAATGTTTAATTTAGCAAAGGAAGGAGTGGTAGATATAGTTTCATCCTTCAAGAATGAGAATGTGCATTAACCATTGAAACTTTAACATGTTTAATCTCCAATCTAACTTATCAATTGATCTTGAGTGTCAAATATCAAACATAATGATGAGAGCATTCTTAAACATAATGTTGGTTGTGTATGGGAATGGGAGAGGGAGAGTGAGAGCATTCATAAACACATAGAGTGTATGGGAATGGGAGAGGGACAGTGCACCAAGGAAACAACAATTGTGTGCTGGCTAATTCCAATGCATATATTTGGTTGTTCCCTAATTTCAATCATAATTATAGGAACATTCTAAGGATCAAGATGTTTTCTTTATAGTAGGACTATTTATTATGATTTGTTCAATTTTATTTAGTCCTATAATTTAATGATTAATGACTGATTATGATGATAATAGGTGATGTGTGAGGAAAGGAAGAGCCCGTGATCTTTCACTTTTCTGTATGGTTTATATAAATCATTAACTTCCCATTCTTATCCCACAACTTAAGCTTATATTTTGCTCGCCATTTGTGGCTTACTGAGAAATTTAAAAGTGATGAAGATATTAAATGTAACCATCTATTTCCATACATCTTGATGGGCAGGCCATTAATAGCCAAATTATTGTTTAGAATAAAATATAAGACAATGAACATTTCATGAAAACATGTAACTAGAAACTTTAATACTCCTTATTGGTGTATCCTTTGCAAGTGAGGGTACAATTGCTAGTATTACACAAAGAGGTACATAGTATTGACTTAGGAGGCACTGCCAACATTTGCAGGCCATGAAATTTTGAACCACATATTTACAAGGATAAACAAATTATATCCTATTACAATGATGGATCTAATCCATCTTCTAAAAATAAAAATCACAGTAGACTAGACTGACATCTTCATACTATGCTAAATTTGATTTGCAGATATTACCTTTTTATATAGATTTCTCAACCAGCTTATTCAACCATGGATATGCAGAATCGACATAGATAGAAAAGTAAGTTTCACTGTATATTTACCTGGCTATGACTATAGGCTCTAGTAGCTCTTCCTGGAATTCCATCTAGGATTTTCCAAGCCCTACTAATAGAATAAAAAATGTAACAACAATTGTTAGTATCTTAAGAACAATGAAAAGGTTTACGAACAAAACAAATTACAATAGAACCTACAGAATATTCTTAGGGAGCTTTGAAATTCATAATTAGTGGCATGTGTAGATTGGCCTACCTAAAGATGCCATGTGTTTTTCCTTTGTCCAAAAGTGGGGGTGGTTCATCTTCCGAGATCTAGAAACACAGATAATAATTAGCAGTGAGACATTTAGAAAAGTTATTTTTTTAAGCAGAGCTGCTCACTAACCACAAAATCTACCTGCCAAATGCTAAAATTAGAAGATTCACAATCTGAATGACATGAAAAGCTACACAATGAATTTCACTAGGAAATTTTTAGGTTCCCAGTCGTATTGTGTAAAGAGAGAAAAATTGAGTACAACACGATTAAAATACTCTCTTAATGCTATGGATTGAAATCTTGAAGTCTAAATATTGTGTAACTAAAATTGGGCGTGAAACTAAAAGAATTTGTCTGAGCTACACATTATTTTTATAAAAATTATGCAGATTTATGTATTATTTTGGTTACAACGCTTTCATGAAATGTAAGAAAGAGGATAATACAATATATGCAACATTACATATAAAGTAAATATGCTATTGAGTTTCCTCCTAGCTAAAGTTTTTCTTAAAGTTCAATGAAGAAGGCTGACATAAAATGACAGAAACTGGCTCCAGGTTTAGCTTTTGACAATTAAGTAATTTCAGACAGTGTATGTAATAAACAGGAGAGTATATGAATAGCATAGAATCAATTCTTCTTTACAGTTTATCTTCACATAAGAATCAATGGTACATACTGTAGTTGATATGATGAATCAATTATTATTTTTAAATGTAAGAGTGGAAACATAGCTTAAAAAAGTCAGTGTTCTAGTTTTTTATTTATTTTCAGGACAAAACAAAATAAAACAGCAGATAAAGAAATCCTCTCTTCAAATTCATAGGGGAAGCCCCGTGATTTAATCTACTCTTAAATCTAAAATGAAAATGTAATGTCCCCTCTCTGAAATAGAGTTATGTGATCATCCAACACTTTGGAAAAATGTAATGGGATGCTGACCCAATGAATGTGGATTTCCAATATTGCAATAAATAATTTGCAATTAGAAAGCATGGTTCAGTTAAAGGAATAACTTATTGTCTAGACTCTATACAAACGTATATGAATTAAAATAGTTAAACAAATGCCTTAACATGTTTCTATCAACAATTAAATAAGTTCAAATGTAGGAATGTGTTCCCTAATTTATAATTAAAAAAATTAACAAGTGCTCATAAAGAAAAACATAATGTAAAAAAATATGTTACTCGAAATTTATGTGATCATACTACCATATATCTGATTATTTTATAACAGAATGATTTAATGTCGAAGGATAGACCTGTTGAAGACAATTATTCAATTGTGTATTGTCATTGATGTTACACATGTATATACACTTATGTAGTGATGTTACACAAATGTCTACATCCAGACCGAGCACAGTTGGTGAATGGAAAGAGTTTTTTAGTATTGACCGAGATCTGTCGGGTATTGAAGATGTTCAGTGTTGACTGAGTCACTCGAGCATTTCAGTCATGGTCGAGCATTAAAGAAACTTAGTGTTAACCGAGTTGATTATTCAGTGTCAACCGACTAAAAGTGGTTTACATTCTATAATTAATTGGTTATATGAGGCCGACTGAATTGTGATTTATTACTTATTTAGAAGTATATTCAAGCTGACTTGATAGGGCTTATCATATATATGAAAGGTCAAGTTTGGATTGAATGAGTGTGAGTGTGTGAAAAGTTGAAGACAAGCAGAAGTGTGGAATTTTGTGATATGAAGAGTGAAGGCAAAATCAGATGGGATTCTGATTGAGTACAAAACACTCAGAGCTGCAATAGAATATTTGATCAGCAAGGATCTAGTTATAATCAGAACAGAGATCTGAATCAGCAAAGACAATTGCTTACACGTACATATCAATTCATTGTTACTTTCTAACAATTGTAGTAGGGATCACAAATCTCTTAACATAGTAGAGTTAACAGTCTTTTGTAAATCCTCTCACAAGGTAGTATTTCTATGTTGAAGTGTTGAAGACCTCTAATAAGGCCACTCCTCACATGGTGATTTAAATCCTCTAACAGGGTCACACCTAACAGTGTGTTTTTGTAACCTTTAACAGGGTTGGCTCCTATCAGGGCTCACTTCAAAAGATTGAAAAACAGTAACTAGTTACATTGGTGGTTTTTCCCATATTGGGTTTCCATGTTAAATATTGGTGTCGCCTGTGTATATGTTATTTGTTTCATGCTTTATGTTTCTACACTTAATCACTAAAGTATAATTGCATTGGATATCATAAAGATTTCTTTGACACTCGAGTTATAGAAGAATATCTTAATTGACCAAGTAACAATGTTATTTTATTTAAGACATCTACGGGAAAAATGATTTGTTTTGGAGTAAATGATTCACCCCTCCCCTCTTAGTTAATTATCTCATTTCCAACAATTGGTATTAGAGCTTCAAGTTCTTTCAGAGAAGGTTTCAAGGCCTAAGCTAAAGATCAGAGATGTCTTACAGAAGGGAGATCCCAAAGATAAACAAAGACAACTTCCTTGCGTGGCAAGAGCTGATGAAGCTACATCTATCTACTATTGGAGATGCTGGTTTGCAATTTTTGGACAACAAATATGTGGAACCAACAACAACTATGACTATGGAACAAATGATGGAACAAAAGATTCATAACATAATGATGATTGATATAGCTTCTTCACTCAACTACTCAGAATTTGATGAAGTCAAGGACTGCCCTACAACCTATGATATGTGGAAGAAATTATAGGACATTCATGGAGGAGATGCAAATGTAAAGAGAGAAAAAGCAAAAAGTCTCAGAGGACAATTTGATTAGATGAAAATGAAAGAAGGAGAAGACATTACAAGATTTAGTGAAAGAATCAAGAAGATTGTAAGTTCCATCAGAGCTGCAAGAGGAATAATTGAAGATACAATAGTGGTCAACAAGGTATTAAGAAATTTACTTCCTATCTATGCTATTATATTTTTAGTTATTCAAGAGATGAGGTGAAATAAGGATATAACTCTGGATACATTAGTTGGAAGGCTTACAACTTTTGAGCTAGACAAATTTGACAATTATTCTCCTACCTCTAGCAATCTTGAGTTTGCATTCAAAGCTAAATTAAACCTTGGTAAGAAGGATAGATACTCAAAAGGGAAGCAGATTGAAAGTGATAGTGATGATGAATTTGATGATGAAGATCTAGATATCATTGAAGAATTACTTGCAAGGAGAGCTTCCAAAGGAAAATACAAAGGAAAGATACCATTGATTTGTTTTTCATGCAATGAGGTTGGTCACATTGCTACCAAGTGTTCGAACAAAGAAGACAAAGATGAGAAAAAGTTCAACAAGTACAAAGGCAAGAAAGATTTCAAGAACTACAAGAGCTACAAGGATAAAGGTAAGAAGTCTTGTTATATTGCTAAGGATTATGATAGTGATGAAGAAGAAGATGAAATGGTTTATATTGTTATTAAGGATGAGTCAGATGAAGAAGATGAAAAGACAACACTTTTCTCACATATCAGTAAAAATGACACATGGATAATTGACAGTGGTTGTTCTCATCACATGACTGGTGATAAGACAAAATTTGAACCTCTTGAGCACTATGATGGTGGGAGTGTCAGTTTGGGGAATGATGAACCCTTCTATGTGAAAGGAAAAGGTTGCATTACTCTGACAGAAGGAATCAAATGTGATAATGCTTATTGGGTTGAAGGATTAAGGAGAAATCTACTTAGTGTAGCACAACTAAACAACATTGGCTTCAAGGTATAATTCATGAATGATAAGGCCAAGCTACTCGATGGTAAAGGGAACCTAGTTGGAACTGGCAGGAAAACAAAAGGTAATCTATTCTATCTTGATCTCACTGAAAGTTCATGCTTTATTGCACAAGTAGAAGAAAGTTGGCTATGGCATAAAAGGTTGTGTCATGTAAATTTTGATAATCTGGTAAACATAAGAAAGAACAAGAGAGTTAGAGGTATTCCTATTCTAAAGAAACCCAAGTTAGCAATATGCAAACAATGTCAAATCAGAAAGATGAGCAAGACAAGTTTCAAAAGCAAGAATTACAATACTGATGAAATCTTGGAATTGGTACATACTGACCTTTGTGGACCAATTGGAACAACAAGCTATACTGTCTAGAAAAGTATTTTATTCTATTTTTTGATGATCATTCCAGAATGCTGACTATCAATTTTATTCTATTTGTTGATGATCATTCCAGAATGATGACTGTCATTTTCTCAGAGAAAAATCAGAAGATTTTTAGAAATTCAAATGGTATCTTGCAAGAGTTGAAAAGGAAACAAGAAATAAACTAAAATGTCTAAGATCTGACAGAGGAGGAGAATTCATTTCTAATGAGTTCAATGAATTCTTTAATGAAAGAGGAATCAAAAGATAGGTATCTACCCCTGGTACACCACATCAAAATAGAATAGAAGAAAGAATAAATAGATTCATTATGGATTGTGCCAGAACTCTAATGATTGAAAAGAATGTTTCTGCCAAATACTGGAAAGAGGCCATCAACACTACAATGTTCACATTGAACCAAGTTCAACTGAAGAAAGGTAGTAACCAGACACCTTTTGAATTATGGTATGGCTATTAACCTAATGTTCATTATTTCAAAGTATTTGGAAGTAAATGCTACATCTTGAAGGAAGCAAGAAATAGAAAACTTGATGCAAAAAGTGATGAAGGAATATTCCTAGGCTACTCATGTAAAAGCAAAGCATACAAATGTCTGAATCTTACTACTCATAAAGTCATAGAAAGTGTACATGTCAAGATTGATGAGTTTGCAAAAATATGTGAAGAGCAGAGCAGTAAAGAGCCTAAAGACTACATGAAATTTGTGTATCATGAACCTGATTATGCCTATGACTCAAGCAATGGTGATTGGACAACAGAACTGTCAACCAATCAATATACTAACACAAACTGTACAACCTAAGTTGCAAACTGTGCAACCCGAGCTACTGCTAGAAGAGACTGATTCACAGACAGAGGGAACCCAGTCTTAGACAGAGGGATCCAAGTCACAGAAAGAGGAACCTGAGTCACAGATAGTAGAACTCGAGCATCAGATAGAAGAATGGGAAAGAATGTTTGAGAATGATAGACCTAGTGGATCAAGTCCAGAATCAAGACTGAAGGATCCAGTACTTTCCAAGTATGTTAGAAGGCATCATGCACCTGAGAAAATAATTGGAGATTAGAAAGAAGGTGTAATGACAAGGAACAAAATCAAAGGTGCATGTTTACTAAGTGAATTTGAACATAGAACTATTAAAGATTCATTGAATGATGAAAGTTGGATAGAGGCAATGAATGAAGAAATTGAGCAGATTGATAAGAACAAAACTTGGACTCTTGTGCCCAGGCTAAATGATAAGAATCTGATTGGAACCAAGTGGGTTTTTAGAAATAAGATGAATGAAAATGGTGAAGTTTCTAGAAACAAGGCTAGAATACTTTGTAAAGGATATGCTCAAGAAGAGGGTATTAATTATGGAGAAAAATTTTCTCATGTTGAAAGACTTGAAGGAGTCAAAACTCTTCTGGCACATGCTACACATAAAGGATACAAAGTATATCAAATGGATGTGAAATGTGCATTTTTGGATGGAGTCCTAGAAGAAGTCTACATTGAGAAACCTGAAGGATTTTTTGATCCTAGCAGAAGGAATATGGTTTGCAAGCTGCACAAAGCATTGTATGGACTGAAGCAAGCGCCCAAAGCCTGGTATGAAAGACTGCATGGTTACCTAGTAAGTATTGGATTTTAGAGAACTAATGATAATAGTAGCTTGTACATCAAAGAAGGACCACATAACAAAATATTGTTAGCAGAGATATTTGTTGATGACATATTATTCACTGGATATGATGACTTATGCAAAACATTCTCTGTAGCTATGAGTAAAGAGTTTGAGATGTCTATGTTTGGTGAGATCAAATTTTTTGTTGGATTACAAGTACATCAAATGAAGGATGGTATCTACATTACTCAATCAAAATATATCAAGGAGATACTCAAGAAATTTGGAATGAAAGATTCCAAACCTGTTGGAACACCCATGTGTATTGGAAATTTTTTTTCTAAGGATGATGATTCAAAGGAGGTAGATCAGACCAACTACAGATCCATGATTGGAAAATTGTAATATGTTTTTCACACCAGACCTGATATTGCATTAGCAGTTGGTATTGTTGCAATATTTTTAGCTAATCCTAGAGACAATCACCTAATGGAAATCAAAAGAATTTTGAGATATCTGAAGGGTACCGAAGACTATGGTTTATGGTATAAGAAAGGTGAGTTGAAGATAATCACTGATGCTGATTGGCCTGGAAGTGTTGATGACAGAAAAAGCACCAGTGGTGGAGATTTCTTTCTTGGAAAGAGGTTAGTGTCTTGGACTAGCAAGAAACAAAATTGTATCTCTCAGTCTACAGTAGAGGTAGAATATGTTGCTGCAGCAATGGACTGTTCAAACATCATATGGTTCAAGCAGTTGTTGTCAGGAATGAAGGAAGAAGTAAAAGAGCTAATTATTATCTACTGTGACAACACCAGTGCCATTAACATTTCAAATAATCATGTGATGCACACCAAAACCAATCATATAGCAATAAAGTATCATTCTTAAGGGAATTGATACATAATAAAGAAGTAAGGTTGGAATATCTGAGTACAAAAGAACAAGTTGCAGACATATTCACCAAACTGTTACCTAAGGATGCATTTTTGTATCTTAGAGGAAAGCTAGGGGTGCTTCCCCTAACTGAAGCTCACTAAAATATAGTTTAGTGATACATCAACCCGAGCCACAATGAATATCTATCAGCTGATGCAGGTACATCAGAGCCCATTGCAGACAAATTAGTACATTTAGGTACATTACAAATTCAAAGAGAAATAGTATTGACTATTGGTATTGGTATTTAGTATTTGTGGCGATAGAGTCTTTGGCATCTATTATCAAAGAGGGAGAGTTTGATATAATACAAAAGAAATTACTTAAGGGAGAATTTTTGATGTCAGAGGGAGAAATCTTATCAAGAGACAGAGTTTGATGAAAGAGGGTGTTTTTGGATGAGAATCAGAATGAAGCTAAAGACATTAAAGAAAGTTTTATGTTTCTCTACAATTCTTTGTATCATGACATGTTGTGTTTCTATCAATGCCAAAGAGGGAGATTGTTGAAGACAATTATTCAATTGTGTATTGTCATTGATGTTACACATGTATATACACTTATGTAGTGATGTTACACAAATGTCTACACCCAGACCAAGCACAGTTGGTGAATGGAAAGAGTTTTTTATTGTTGACGGAGATTAGTCAGGTATTTAAGATGTTTAGTGTTGACCAAGTCACTCGGGCATTTCAGTCATGGTCGGGCATTAAAGAAACTCAGTGTTAACCGAGTTGATTATTCAATGTCAGTCAACTAACAATGGTTTTTATTCTATAATTAATTGGTTATATGAGGCCGAATCAATTGTGATTTATTACTTATTTAGAAGTATATTCAAGCCAACTTGACAGGGCTTATCATATATATGAAAGGTCAAGTTTGGATTTAATGAGTGCGAGTGTGTGAAAAGTTGAAGACAAGCAGAAGTGTGGAATTCTGTGATATGAAGAGTGAAGGCAAAATCAGATGGGATTCTGATTGAGTACAGAACACTCAGAGCTGCAATAGAATATTCGATCAGCAAGGATCTAGTTATAATCAAAACAAAGATCTGAATTAGCAAAGACAATTGCTTACACATATAGGTCAATTCATTGTTACTTTCTAACAATTGTAGCAGTGATCTCAAATCTCTTAATAGAGTAGACTTAACAGTCTTTTTGTAAATCCTCTCACAAGGTAGCATTTCTGTGTTGAAGTGTTGAAGACCTCTAACAAGGCCACTCCTCAGGGGGTGATTTAAATCCTCTAACAAGGTCACACCTAACACTGTGTTTTTGTAACCTTTAACAGGGTTGGCTCCTAACAGGGCTCACTTCAGGAGAGTGAAAAATAGTAACTAGTTACATTGGTGGTTTTTCCCATATTGGGTTTCCACGTTAAATCTTAGCATCACCTATCTATATGTTATTTGTTTCATGCTTTATGTTTCTGCACTTAATCACTAAAGTATAATTGCATTGGATATCATAAAGATTGCTTTGACACCAGAGTTACAGAAGAATATCTTAATTGACTGAGTAACAGTGTTATTTATTTAAGACATATAAGGGAAAAAAGATTTGTTTTTGAGTAACTGATTCGCCCCTCCCCTCTCAGTTACTTATCTCATTTCCAACAAGACCATAACTCTAATGTTGTTATTTTAATACTTTAAATGATTTAGCACAAAGTATTTGTGCTAGCCAAATTTAAATTATCTAAGGAAAATGCCACCAAGGAAGGGGGTGAATTTTGTGAGGCTAATCACAAACTAAGATTCATTATAGCTTCATAAATTAACTAGAACTTAGGTGATATTCAGGGCATGATCTGAATAATATCTCAATTGGACATGTTGTGCCAGCTAGAATCCACCAAAGTTAAACCTTTGCACACATGAATCCTTAATGACAAAACAATGCAATGTTGTTGTTGAAAGGAGAACAATCAAAACTACAAAGTCAAACTTTAAGTGAATAGGCCAAACATAGATTCATGACAGAGGTCCATTAGAAACTAGCACAACCATAAAATATGGCTTTTGCGGGTAAAACATTCTTTACACAAAGAGTGTTTGCATGTAAGGAAAAATATGAACTGTAAAGCTGTAGAGGTTTTTTATTTGTTATAGTGACCAATAAAGGTAAATTAAGTACCAAATTAGAAGATTTTCAAATTATAACTTTTTGCTATAGCACATCATTGAAAATATTCAAGCAATTATGTTCAGGCCTCAGCACGTGCCCAAAAGGATAATAATTTACAGGTATACAAAAGACATAGTAATATAGGATGCCTAAAAATTGGCAACAATGGATTGGATGCAAGAACAACAATAGATCTATGATGTCTATTAGATTTAACCAGGCAACTTGGTTCTACACATACTGTTATTGGAACATTTTCTTTTGAATATGCTATTGACTGCAACAATTTCTATAGTAGCCTAGGGTTGGAACCTGAACTACCTGAAATGGGTTGGGAGAATAATGTAACCAATTGGTGTTTTTGTATGAAAACTCTATAGGAATTGATTTCTAAACATTGTTCTCTCCATAAGAAACAAGAGCTACACAGGTGCAGCTAGAGCCGCTGCCTATTGTTTAGAACAGGTAGATTGTAATCGGTGAGTTCACATCTTTTTAGAATTGTAAACAGCCACATGATTTATGCTGAGCGGTTTGTTTTGACTCATCCAATTAAGCGTACATAATCTTATAAGCATTGCAGTAATTGTTAAGTCTACAGTAAAAGAAAGATCGCTAAATCTAGTTTTTATTCTATTTGTCTACACTTTATTACTCATTGAATCTTTGGTCCTTACGCAAAGATGATTATCAAGTATCACATCTAAAAAAAATTCATGCTAATCAAATGACAAAAAAATAGGGTACATTGTACAACTCATCCATGAGAACCATGGTGTTCCTAGCACAAGATACAAAGGACAATCAAATCCATAGAAGAATAGAAGATACAAAGGACAATCGAGTTCATACAGGTAAATCTTGTATATCTACAATCCTTCCTACAAAAATATGCCCGAGGGCATCCTATAAACATAAATGAATAATCAAATAAATCAAAATCAGCACTAGCAAGCATAAAGGCCATCCATGAAATTGCAAGTCTAGAATTTTGAATTCTTTACATTTCAAAGATGTTACATCGGTATTCATCAAGTTGGAAAGGTTCAAATGCCACTAAGACATTTTATAGAAGTTTTACAACATTGAATTATGGGCACCATAAGTTGTGGTTTCTTGAAAATGAAGTACACTTGTAAGCACATGACTTCAGTACACAATCTAAAAAGAGAAGCCTGGGAATCAACAATCAATGAATTGCAACGTGATTGAATTACAATGAAACTTATAAGAAACATCTTACTATAGAATTTTGGCAAGTGCAATTTTGATTAAGTACTACATAATTAAAACTCCTTGAATTGTAAAGGCCCGAAGAGCGCAATATAATATCACATAGTTCAAAAGTTCATAAATAAAAACAATATTAAAACAAATTTAATAGAAATAGTTTATATTCCTATTTTCTAAAGTCAAAATTAGTTTATCATACACCCAACACAATACTAAAAGTTTCAAGTCAATTCAAAGATTTTGAGAGTGTCCTTGCAAAATCCATTGTGTGCATATCCTGCAATCCTTACATTTCTTTGAGGAATTATGTCAAATAGTTCATGTGCCTTCTATATTCTTCCACATTTCAGATGTGCCTATCAACGCATTTGCAACGACATCTTCCTAACGCTTTAATGGATGTCCATACCATGTTCGAAAATTCCCATTTTGCCCGAGGCAGGATTGTGCAGGAGCCCCTGACAAAGACAAAGACAAAGAAGGTAGTGAGGTCGCAAGAAGGCCTCCATGATTTTTCTTAGTTAGGTTTTATTGGCCAAGGGCCAAGGAGGATCAAAAGATCCTAAATTTTGTAATAAGTCCTAACTGTGAAACCTAGTGGCCTAGGACAGATTATAAATTCTATGGCTCACTATGGTTGATTGGACATTGAATGGGTAGAAATGTATTAGGGAAGGTTGGATTGATGTTTTTAACATAAAAAATATCAAATCCACCTTGAGTAGACCCTAGGAGTCAGTTTGTCAAGTTTGGCAAAAAACTTGCAAAATGTTGTTAGCAACATTGTCAAAAAGTTGATAATTGACAATATTTTTTTGAAAAGTTGTTAAAAAATGTCTATAACCACCTAGATCAGTTGGAAATGGTGTAAAATCATATAAAATTATGTAAATTAACCTTGCAGATGTTGTTGACGTGAATGGTAATGAGAATTTGCAAAATTCAATAAGAAAAATTGCATTTTTTGTGAAAATTGTCTGGTTTTTTATTTTGCCAGAGCATATATTGGTTTAAATGTTAAATCTGACTCCATAGGAAGTTGGTAATATGTATTATATTTCTTTTTCATCAAACTAGAGGTTCTGAAGTGGAGGAATTAGAGAGAAATGGAACCACAGTCATCTAGAGGTCATTTTTAGTGAAAAACGTGGTCTGTTGACTTCCAGCCTTCATATCTCTCGATTTAACCATGATAAAATCATAAAACCTGGTTTAAAAGAGAGATATGAGAGTCTATTTTCATTTTAAATTATTTTTGGATCGAATGGTTGCAGATTCAGAGATTTATGCATAAAACCCTAGCCGAGCATCCCTATGTGACTGGCAGAGAGGTGTAACTAAAATAGTGCAGACCCCATAACTTTTGATGGGCTTCGAATCAAAGGCTATAAATGGAGAATTAGACTTACTTTACATACCCCTAAATGATCCCATAGTTGGTTTGGAAAAAAACCAAGTTTAAAGCATACTCCCTTCTTTAAGTTCTTCATTTAGGCCTCTTCACCATTAGAGTAGATTTCTAAGGATTTTGAGTTTTTGGAAGAACCCAAATCAGTCCTCTTGGTAAAATTTCTGCCCAAGCATACTTAAAAAATTAGATGAATTTCTTAATAGGTCCTTTGGATTTTTTAGGCACAAAATCCAAAAAGGTGTTCAAATAGGATTGGTGAAAACAATGTTAATAGGACAGTTTTGAAGATTTTGGTTGAATTGATCTTAGAGATTATCTTGGATGGTTTGAAGGATGTCATAGGAGTGAAATTGACATGGTTTAAGGACTCAAATTCTTGGGAAGAGGTTGGAGTGGTTTGTTGGAAGGAGAGTGCATTTTGGGTGCATTAGGTGAACAAGGGTACATCACCACTAGGAGATGTATGAAGCAATGATCGACTTAAATGAGGGTTATGGGGTACACAAATTTGATGAGTTGGTGAGAAAATATTGAGGCACTTAAAGGTATAGGGATTTGGTGTGGATACTCCAAGCAAAAGGGGTAGGAGGGCTTGATTTGAACAAGAAAAGGCTAGTAAAGTTGAATCAATTTACTAGGGGACCAGAGCTTTGCATCACAGGAAGGATGTTTGGATCAAGCAAAGGTTGGAAAAATTGAAATTGCACCTTCCAATTACGTATTCTTGAAGTTTCTAAAGACATAATTGACAAATCTATTTTGTCCATATTTTGCAATTATAGCATTCCATGAGATGGAATTAAAAACTTCCAAAATCTTTTAGCTTATTTACCCTCACATTATTGTTATCTTTGTCTAGGACACCAGTTGTTCCAGTACCACATACACAAAAAGGTTATGGATGCTCTGGAACTCCATATATCCTTTTTCAGAATATGTCATTTTTAATCTATCAAATAACATGAAAAAATCAATTGGTACAGTCTATGATCAATAGTCAACTGCAATATATGCTCCGAAGCTAAGAGCACTCTACCAACTATATGAGACCCATAAAATATTACTATAATATTTATCAGCTTTGATACTTCAATACTTTAACAAAATATACATCCACTTAATAGAAATAAGGAGATTAGTTTGAAGAAAAAAGAAACAACATAAACATGCATATATCCCCTACACCAAGAAAAACTTCCTGCTACATCAAACATACTGGAAATCACTGTTAAATGTACTTTATGACCTCCGCTAACGTTTGTCTAGCCGAAAGAAGAAAAAAAAATCTGATATACAAAAATTGATTGAAGCTTTTGTTAATTCTTCTCTCCTATTGACCTACTATCATATTTTGAAAATTAATGATGATGGTTAGCCAATAACAAATTGCACTATGCCTAATTTAAATAAGATTGAAACCCCATGGCCTTGAGATAACAAGGATTGGTTCTATTGTGGTTTTAATATAATATGAAAGAGTTGCACATTCCATGTCTTCCAAAGCCAAACAAAAAGATACATGTGTTTTTCTATGTTCTTGAAGAGATTGTTCCACAATCAGAATATTATGTAGGTCTCTGCTTGGAGCCTATAATTGCAACTGCAAAAATAGAACCAACCAACCTGTTTCACAATGGAGATCTCAAATCTAGGGGCGTGTGGTGTAATTAAAAGAAATAACTATATTTCAAATTGAGGATCACAAGTAAATGGAGTTTGGAGTAAGGAAAATTCAGTTAAAATCTCCGACTAAAGCAATACATATGTAGTGAGAGATTGTCGTGTGTTGATAGTGCATATTCATGCATCACCTATGTTTATAATCTTAAGTTTTAACTAAATAATGCCCACTGTCATTGAGGAAAGAGAAAACCATATTACCAGATACAACCAACCTTAGTTCTAAAATTATCAATATTTATTTCAAGCATTTAAACTTAACTACCAATCCAAAGATTAAACACAACAAAAAATAAAGAAATTAGAAGTACCTGTTTAAGGGGTTGAAGACAAAAACTGATTAGGTCCACCCTAGCCATGCCTGGTTAAGGAATAAGGTACGAATATGTATCAAGTGTAATGTTACAAGTATTTTATCAAATGTCATTACTACAGCTGACTTGGTTGATATGTATACCAAACGTTGAAGCACAAATAGGCCACATGAACTGTTAAATGAGAGCCCAAAAGCGAATGTCATCCACTGGAAAATATTTTACTGTGGGTTAACATATAGAGGACTATATTAACTAGTATAGAGTGACTCATTTTTGCAGCAAGATCTTACTAACATCTCACATAAAAATACCATTAATGGGCCTGACCAATGACCAATATGCTTCAACTTTCACAAGAAGCTGAAAGATTTTGATCCATTGGTTTCAGGCACTATATAAATGATTTCATTACATAATCAATTCAATAAGCTCTAAATACTGTTGGAAAGTGACAATGCAAGCAATTGTTATTTTGTCATTGATGTTAAACCTTTTTTTGGTGAGACTTTTGCTATCTGTTTGAATACCATATCTATTGTTGATGAAGAAGATTTAACAAGAAGACCAAGTGAATGGTTGAGTTAAGGCAATTTAAAGGGTATCTGATCAGTTGGCACTCTGGCAAAGTAATTTGTTGTTTATCTTTCAAAGACAGTTTTTCTGGTTGTTCTGTGCCGAGCAAGTTTGGCTTGTGCCGAGCAAAGTTGCTCATGACGAGCAAAGTTGCTTGTGCCAAGTAAAGTTTCTTGTGATGAGTAAAAAGTTGCTCAATGCCGAGCACCATTGAAATTGCCGAGTGGAAACAGTGATGAAGGCTGACTTACAAAAGTTTGATTATTGATGAGATTTGAGATCTCTGGCTGACTTAGTTGATTTTATTAGGATATGTAATATTAATTAAAGATTGATCCACGTCATTTGATGTATGGGTAACCGTAATTAATGCATGGTTTCAAGATTTAATTAGAGACTGCTTTGGAAGTAAATGTAATGCAAAAGATGAAATGATCCATTGGATTTGACCTAACCTAAGATCTATGATCTTGTTTAAGCAGCAAAAAGATTTATCTGACCTAGACAAAGAGGTATATGATAACTTCAGGGGTTATTCATTGTGTGTGCAAGTGGATGAATTCAAGTGTATGCAAAAAGTTTTGCATAGTTAATTTACTGTTTAGCATGATCTAGCAGAGAAGGCAAAAGGCAGAAGTAGAGTATTGTATGTGTGATTGCTTGATGGATTTCCAAGTAGATCAAAAGATTGAAATGACAATGCATGCTATCTAGTAAGTTAACATCAGAGCTGTAATTGGATCTGAATTGCAAAGTAAGTTGTATGTGGCAGATCACAAACTGTTGATTACTTTCTTACCATTGTATCAGTTAAATCCTTTAACAAGGTTGACTTAACAGTTATTTGTATAAATCCTCTAATAAGGTGACATTTAGATTGGAATGTTCTAAGTCCTCTAACAAGGCCATTCCTGACAGGGTGATTAAATCCTTTAACTAGGTCACACCTAACAGTGTGTTAGTGTAACCTTTACCAGGGTTGGCTCCTCACAGGGCATCACTTCAGAAGAGTGAAAACTTGGTAGCATGTTACTAGTGATTTTTCCCATATTGGATTTCCATGTTAAATACTTGTGTCAACTTGTGTGAATGCTTATGATTTTCTTTACTGTTATATTACTACAAGCTAATTTCAATTGACAGTAAACTGCATGATTAAAGTTGTTGATTTATGCTACTGATGCCGAGTAGATCTGAAGTACAGAAAGCTTTATTTACTACATCTAGACCTGAGGATAACTGATTCACCCCTCCCCTCTCAGTTATTATAAATTCATTCTAACAATTGGTATCAGAGCTTTGGTCTCTTGAAAACAGTTTGAAGGTACTTGGAGCGAAAATATCAAGATGTATAAGAAAGAGGTTCCCAAGATGAACAAAGATAACTTCCCTGCATGGAAGAGCTTGATGAAACTACATTTGGATAGTATTGGAGATGATGCTAAGTGACTTATTGAACATGCCTATGTACCACCTACTGCTCCTCTCTCAGTTGTACAACTCAGAGAAAAACATGAACACAATCAAGCAATGTTGGAGATCGCCTCCTCATT
>MU224676.1:3480415-3506287 GCA_018584345.1 Thuja plicata | reverse complement strand
ACAAAGATAAGTTTGAAACCCTAAACCAATGTAAAGGAGGATATGTAAAATTTGGTAATGATTCACCATGTCTTATCAAAGGTAATGGATTGATTAACCTAACTGAAAAAATTAGATGTGATGATGTGTATTGGGTTGATGATCTCAAATATAATTTGCTGAGTGTGGCACAGTTGAACAATTATGGTTACAAAGTTGAATTCCAACACAGAAAGGCAAAGATCTATGATTCTACTGGAGAATTAGTTGGAAATGGTGATCAGACTAAAGGTAACTTATTTTATTTGGATTTATCTGAAGAAACATGTTTGTTTGCACATCACAATGATTTTTGGTTATGGCATAAGAGGTTGTGTCATGTGAACTTTGATAACTTGGTAAGCATAAGTAAACTGAAAAAGGTTAGAGGGCTACCTAAGTTAAAGAAACTTGAGAATGCTATGTGTAAACAATGTCAACTAGGAAAGATGACTAAGTCTAGTTTCAAGAGTAAAACATATGTATCAGAGGAAATTCTGGAATTGGTCCATACTGATCTCTGTGGTCCCATTGGAGAAAGAAGTTACTGTGGTGCTAGATACTTTATTCTATTTGTTGATGATTATTCAAGGATGATGACTGCAATGTTTCTCAAGGAAAAATCTGATGCATTCCAGTTATTCAAATGGTACTTAGCTAAAGTTGAAAAGGAAACAGGCAAAATTTTGAAATGCTTAAGATCTGACAGAGGTGGAGAGTTTATTTCTAATGAGTTTAACAGGTTTTTCAATGATCGAGGCATAAAAAGACAGATGTTTGCACCTAGGACTCCTCCACAAAATGGTATTGTTGAACGAAGGAACAGGTCTATCATGGACTGTGAAAGAACACTAATGATGGAGAAAAATGTTGCACAGAAGTATTGGAAAGAAGTTGTAAGTACTGCAATCTATACATTGAATAGAGTTCAAGTCAAGAAAGGTACAAATGCTACGCCTTATGAACTTTGGTATGGTTATGCACCTAGTGTAAAGTATTTTAAAGTATTTGGAAGCAAATGTTTTATGCTGAAAGACAACAAGAATGGAAAACTAGATGCTAAAGGTGAAGAAGGTATATTCCTTGGTTATTCAACCAAAAGCAAAGCATACAAATGTCTGAATTCTAATACTAACAAAATTGTTGAAAGTGTAAATGTAAGAATTGATGAGTTTGCAAAAAGAAATGAAGCTAAAAGTACACAAGAACCTAAAGCTACAGATCATTCATATATCTAGATGAGGAAGATTCTAATTCACTACCTGAGACTACTACTATACAACAACATGCACCTACCGAGTCACAGAGTGGAGTTGACGAGCAATTGCAAGTGAATGCCAAGCTATCTGATGGAGATGTCGAGTCATAGAATCAACCAAAATTGAATACATATGATGAACCTAAAGCAAGGACTGAGCCTACCCTAGCAAAATATGTGAGAAGGAATCACAATTCTGATCAAATCATTGGGTCAAAAGATTCTACTATTATGCTGAAAAATAACACATGTTTGTTATGTGAATTTGAGCCCAAAACAATGAAAGATGCTTTAGAAAATGAAGACTGGATACAAGCAATGAATGAGGAAATTGAACAAATTGAGAAGAACAAAACTTGGACACTTGTACCTAGGCCAAAGGATAAAAATGTAATTGGCACAAAGTGGGTATTCAGGAACAAACTAAATGAACATGGAGATGTGACAAGGAACAAAGCTAGACTGGTATGCAAGGGTTATGCACAGGAGGAAGGAATTGACTATGGTGAAACCTTTGCCCCAGTTGCAAGATTGGAAGGTGTCAGAATCTTACTTGCATATGCAGCCTACAAAGGATTCAAAGTTTATCAGATGGATGTGAAATCTGCATTTCTCAATGGAATCTTGGAAGAAGAAGTATATATTGAGAAAGCTGATGGCTTTGTAGACCCAAAAAATAGGGATGTGGTTTGCAGATTACACAAAGAATTATATGGATTGAAGCAAGCGCCAAGAGCATGGTATGAAAGATTGCACAATTATCTGATCAAGATTGGATTTGCAAGAACTAATGACAACAACAACTTGTACTTGAAGACAGAACAAAGCAAAGGTACAAATTATTAGCTGAAATTTTTGTTGATGACATCATATTTAGTGGACAAGATGTGCTATGTCAAAAATTTGCAACTGCAATGCAAACTGAGTTTGAGATGTCTATGTTTGGTGAAATAAAATTCTTTGTTGGCTTACAAATTTATCAAATGAAGAATGGTATCTATATCACTCAATCTAAATATATCAAATAGATACTAAAAACTTTTAGAATGGAAGAGTCCAAACCAGTGAGTACACCCATAGCTACTAGACAAAAGCTGACAAAAGATGATGACACAAAAGAAGTGGACCAAACACTCTACAAGTCAATGATTGGAAAACTACAGTATGTTGTTCACAGCAGACCTAACATTGCCCTAGCTGTTGGGATTGTAGCAAGATTTTTTGCTAATCCTAAGGAAACTCACATGATGGAAATCAAAAGAATTCTAAGATATTTGAAAGGAACTGAGGACTATGGTCTATACTACAAAAAGAATGACAAATTTGAACTCAGAGATTATCCTGATTCTGACTGGGCTGGAAATGTTGATGACAGGAAAAGTACTACTAGTGGAGCATTTCTTTTAGGAAAGAGATTGATCTCTTGGACAAGCAAGAAACATAACTGCACCTCACAATCTACAGCTGAAGCTGAGTATGTGGTAGCAACAGTTAACTATTCTAACATTGTGTGGTTGAAGATACTATTGAAAGGTATGAAGGAAGAAATCACTGAGCCAGTTGTCATATATTGTGATAATACAAGTGCTATTAATATTTCTAAAAATCCTGTGATGCACTCAAAGACAAAGCACATAGCTATCAAGTATCATTACTTGAGGGAGCTAGTTCAGAGTGAAGAGGTGAGATTGGATTATGTGAACACTAAAGAACAATTAGCAGACATATTCACAAAAGCACTACCCAAGGATGCTCATGAGTATCTACGAGGTAAATTGGGGGTGATTCCCTTAACTGAGGCTAATTAAGTTCTGTATGGTACTGTTGCATCAAATGTTACATTCAGAATATTTAACACATTGATGCATAGTAAGTCACACTTTAGGATGCTGGCTAAAGTTGTGAAGATGAACAAGGACAAAAAAAAAAATCAGTCATACTGAAAATGACAGGATCAGCATGATATTGAAGATCTACATGATAAAGATATTGACGTCTTTGGCATTGTTGTCAAAGAGGGAGAGATTACATATAAAGAGGAAGAAGTGAAGGAAGATATTGCCGAGAAAGAAAAATTACAAAGAGAGAAAGATTACATAGAGGCAAAAATTACTTTTGAAAACATTGAAGTGATTATCTAATCAAAGGGAGTCTACAGATGATTAGACACAGATGATTACAGTGTGATTACAGACACAGAGGGAGAAATGTTTTACAGATAAGAATCAGAATGAAGCTAAAGACATTAATGAATATATGTTCATATCAAGGAACACAGGTGAATTTTTGGATTGGTTGGTAACTATGTTTGTTAAATCATTGTTTTAATATTTTGTGTTGCCATCAATGCCAAAGAGGGAGATTGTTGGAAAGTGACAACGCAAGCAATTATTATTTTGTCATTGATGTCAAACCTTTTTTTGGTGAGACTTTTGCTATCTGTTTGAATACCATATCTATTGTTGATGAAGAAGATTTAACAAGAAGACCAAGTGAATGGTTGAGTTAGGGCAATTCAAAGGGTATCTGATCAGTTGGCACTCTGGCAAAGTAATTTGTTGTTTATCTTTCAAAGACAGTTTTTCTAGTTGTTCTGTGCCGAGCAAGTTTGGCTTGTGCTGAGCAAAGTTGCTCATGATGAGAAAAGTTGCTTGTGATGAGTAAAGTTGCTTGTGATGAGTAAAAAGTTGCTCAATGCCAAGCACCATTGAAATTGCCGAGTGGAAACAGTGATGAAGGCCGACTTACAAAAGTTTGATTATTGATGAGATTTGAGATCTCTGGCTGACTTAGTTGATTTTATTGGGATATGTAATGTTAATTAAAGATTGATCCACATCATTTAATGTATGGGTAACTATAATTAATGCATGGTTTCAAGATTTAATTAGAGACTACTTTGGAGAAGTAAATGTAATGCAAAAGATGGAATGATCTGTTGGATCTGACCTAACCTAAGATCTACGATCTTGTTTAAGCGGCAAAAAGATTTATCTAACCTAGACAAAGAGGTATATGATAACCTCAGGGGTTATTCATTGTGTGTGCAAGTGGATGAATTCAAGTGTATGCAAAAAGGTTTGCATAGTTAATTTACTGTTTAGCATGATCTAGCAAAGAAGGCAAAAGGCAGAAGCAGAGTATTGTATGTGTGATTGCTTGATGGATTTCCAAGTAGATCAGAAGATTGAAATGACAATGCAGGCTATCTAGTAAGTTAACATCAGAGCTATAATTGGATCTGAATTGCAAAGTAAGTTGTATGTAGCAGATCACAAACTGTTGATTACTTTCTTACCATTGTATCAGTTAAATCCTTTAACAAGGTCGACTTAACAGTCATTTGTATAAATCCTCTAACAAGGTGACATTCAGATTGGAATGTTCTAAGTCCTCTAACAAGGCCACTCCTGACAGGGTGATTAAATCCTTTAACTAGGTCACACCTAACAGTGTGTTATTGTAACCTTTACCAGGGTTGGCTCCTCACAGGGCATCACTTTTTAGAAGAGTGAAAACTTGGTAGCATGTTGCTGGTGGTTTTTCCCATATTGGGTTTCCACGTTAAATACTTGTGTCAACTTGTGTGAATGCTTATGATTTTCTTTACTATTATATTAATACAAGCTAATTTCAATTGACAGTAAACTGCATGATTAAAGTTGTTGATTTATGCTACTGCTGCCGAGTAGATCTAAAGTACAGAAAGTTTTATTTACTACATCTAGACTTGAGGATAACTGATTCACCCCTCCCCTCTCAGTTATTCTAAATTCATTCTAACAAATACTACTAAAAAATATCATACCCAACCTTTATTTGTATATAAATATCTTCAGGACTTGAGTATTCACTTAACATAAGATACAAATGAGTTCACATAATTGGAAGAAATCCATACAATCATTCAAATAAAAGCTTATGATTTGAACTAATCCTAAATTAATATGATCAAGTTTATATGTTTTCTGTAAATTTTCCCACAAAGGGAAAAAGCCTCCTCGTAGATCTCCTAACATCCTCTTCAAATAGCTTTAATGTGTCTAATGTTAGGAATGACACAAAGTGAATCTGCCCACATAAAAACTAAATAAAAAAGAAATCAACCTCTTCAAATGCTAATCGCAAAAGTAGGGCACTTCATAAACAAATGATAAATATACCTAAATATAAATCCAACTAAAACCCAAATGAGTAAAAATGTAGTGACTAATATGGGGACAGAGCTTTGGCCTTGGAAGATCTAGTGGGCTAAGCATGGGGTATAATAAATCTATCTTGCTCAGCACAGAGGAGAAAGAGAGACCATAGAAGAGCATGTATACTCTCCTTACTCTCATCCATGTCTACCAATATCACCTTTATCTTGTTTTCTTTTTTCCATAGATGTAAACTTTGAAATTGTTCAATGCACACTGATACCACACAGGTAATTATGCAAGCTAGATAGCCATTTTCACATACTAATGTAAAATATATATTCAAGTTACACTAAAACTTTCTGCCATTCATATTTTTGAAACAATCATAACAAATACACTTTTAAAAAATAGTCAATTGTCCCTAATACAACAACAGACAAGTATGAAGGTCAACTACCTATTTTTTGGCCACTAATGCACAGAAGATAGGTAAACAATGTTGAAGGCAAAACTATGCTATTTGGTTATACATTTCTACATGGTGATAGACCATTTTAATTTGAAACAAACAGGGTGCATATGTTAAATATAGATGCATTCAAAGAAGAGCTTTTAATATAAAATACTTTGGCTATTTTACAGGGCCCTCATTAAACCTTCTACACTAATTCACCTAATAAATATGGGTGATGTGTTATTGATTGGTCTAATACAACATGATAAAATGAATTTTTTTAAAAAAATGTAGGTCTGCCAATTGCCACCTACCCCTCTTTCATATAGAAAACGATGGTGCTCGTGTTTCACCTCTGATCTCATTCTTTGTCTCATAGCAGAGGATAGTGGTATTTCTTGCGCAGATTCTTATAATGCTATTTAGGGCATTCATTGTTAGATGAAACTTACAAATTTCTCTGACAATATATAGGATGTGCCCTAATTAACTCTGTGCTGCCAAAATGAGGAATTTGACACGGGGTATGGATATACATTAGAGCATAACTAAAATAGGGTTTTTTTTGTCAAATGTTGTTGTTGACTTTAGAAACATTTAAAGCTTATTCAAGTCGAGAAACTATGGAGGGTTTTCAAAAGAAATATGGATAGGAGGATGAGTTCTATGGGCTAGGTGAGATGCTTTTAACATTTTTGTTTATTTTTAATTATATGTATATTATTTTAAAGGGATTCACTTTAGGTGTTTTTGCATTCAGATTGCATACAAAACATTATCTATTCTCCCTAGATCAGAAATAGTAAAGTTAGCCTAAGATTATCTATAATTTATGCAACAAAATTGCAATACCCTTTTGGCCTAGTGCCTACAAATATAATTTTTGTTGTAAAGATAAGTGATTGTCTAATGGGAGGGCAAATGAAATAATAAATTCTATGGAAGGGCGAATGAATCCATCAAGATAAAGTAAACATCACAATAAAACATGCAATGAAACATGAAAAATATATGAAACCCCACCTTAATACGCTGATCTTTTCTCATTCCGTGCCCTTTCCTCTATTCTCTTTGCTGCTTTAATGAGAAATACACAGTTTCCTTTCCATATTTGTTTTGAAACTTGCTGTCTACGTCTTGTATTTAGTGACATCTTCTCTCAATCTGCTCTTTGCATGATGTCTTCTTTAAAACCAAGTTTTCCTCTATCAAAGCTAACACTACTTCGTCTGTTAAAAATCAAGTTTCTCCTTTTGGAAACCATTTACCATTTCAATCTGATGTTTCATTTCTTCTCACGGGCAGAAGCACATTGATGGAAGGTCTTCTGTTAAAATTTCCTTCCAATAATGGAATTGATACATTTAGTTTCATTTGGATTTCACAAAAAGTGAAGAAGCTTTCCCTCTAAAATCAACATTACCTAAAAATGTTTTTCCTTTAAAAATCTATTGGAGTTTTATTTACAAATAAAACCTTTTACCTCTTCAAAATTTTTTTTACAATACAACGCAATAGACAATGTAAAATATTTTTGGTTTTTTCTAACATTTAATTCTTCTTAGTTTTTGCAAAAAAAAACCTTTTGTGCAAGGTAATTTTTTTACGCTGAATGCATAATTTTGACTATAGAAACATGGGTCAATGAGTTTGACTCAATAACTACACAATTGAATCATGGTAGCAATATCATAATTTTACTTGTGGAAAATATCCTTACAGAAATTCATAGAAGTGGGAGTTCAATGAAAGAGTTCAACCAATTTTCACAATTCCTTTTTTGCTACTTCGAGGAAATTTTCTTATGAGTGATTAGGAATCTTTGTTCCCCTATTTTGGTGCGAAGAAATTAAATATTTCTTCCTCAACAAATAGTTAAACCTCAACCATCTGCTTGCGGAGGGAATTTAAATTGAGAATAATATTGTGGCAGTATCTATTTTCAGAACCCTCACATGGGAGACAATATCAAATTTTTTGTTGAGATAAGTTATTTTATTTTTAATTATTTTTTAGAATTTGGATACTTATAGACTAAATCTTCCTACAAATGATATTAGATTAGGACCTATTTTCACTACCCTCGCATGGGACACAATATCAAATTTTTAGTTGAGATAAATTATTTGATTTTTAATTATTTTTTAGAATTTGGATACTTATAGACTAACTTTTCCAACAAATGATACTACACTAATTAAGCTCAACAGTGAAAAATGATGCATAACACCATGAAAATCAAGTTTAATCATAGAATCTTCTTACATTTGTTGTTCATGGAGTCTAATTCATTGTTCTTCTCATGGATCTTTTAGTTCAGAATTGGTACACTGTTGTTTACACGTATTTTTATAAGCCTAATTTTAACATTGATTATAGAGGACCCCAAACCCATGGCCCTAAGAATCATTAAGTAGATAACATGTATTGAAAAGATGAGTGATTATTATTTTCAGAGGTTTGCAGAGTGATTATTATTATAAGTCTATTGGCGAACACACATTATTGGTGAAATGCAACTTCTAAGAATATAAGTATATGATATTATCAAATGTTAATATGTAAAGGAGTATTAATCATTCATTTAGTCATTTTTATTATAAAGGTGACTAATTATTTAGTCATTTATATGGTTATTTATTTACTCATTTTATTCGATAACCAAAGTGGTCATTTATTTAGTCATTTTACTCGATGACCAAATTGGTCATTTATTTAGTCATTTTAGTTGTGATTTTACCTGATGACCAAATTGGTCATTTATTTAGTCATTTATATTTGTGAAAAAGGTAGAACATAATCATTTTAGTCATGTGACTAAAATTTTTAGTCACTTGGTCATTTATTTGCCCAAATTCTACTAGTGGTCGACAATCCCTAGCTCGGTTATTACTGTGCTCGGTATATACTGTGATTTACTTGGTGTTTACTGTCCCTCGATGTATACAAAACTCTTCATTTACCAACCACATAAACTTTGTTTGTTCCATATCTTCAATCCATAATAGATGTTTGTCATCATAATGATACTCAAATAAGTTGACACCAATGATAATACATTAACTGATAATGTTTATCATCATATCTATAAGTTGGTTGACTATCAACAAATGACTTCAAATATACAATCAGTTGTAGTTCATCAAGATATTCTCAAAACACAGAGACTCACTCTGTCAAACGTCACTGTCACGGTCCAAAAACTAGTCTTCACTAAAAAATATGTAATTCATCCAATATGTAACATTAATCCAAGAGACCTTAGAAATAAGATCATCATACATCCTTCTACATATCATCATCTTTGTTCATTCTGATTCATCTGTACAGTATCTGTATACTTCTGTCAATCATAATACAATAGTAACAACCAGTCTATTCAATCTCCAAATAAACATATGTTGACATCAGTGAAAACATGAATGCCAAAAACATCAGTAGTACCCAATTCCAACAACATCCAATAGTTAAATCCACCCTCAAGACTTACAGTCTGAAATACAAGTGTATATAGGAAATACACAATCCAGTGAACTATCTAATAACAACTGTCTTTGCTTAGTTAGTTACAAGGAAGTACCATAATCACACCCTCTACTCTACATGCAATAGACAAACAAGCTCACAACTTCCACGCTTCGTTGTCTCTATCTCAATCACATACTCTTATGCTTTTCAAAAAGATCTCTCATATATACCCTATTACAATAATTAATTAGGTCGGCCAATTAGGCTTTCCTAGTATATAAATAATTACTTAAACTCTTGCTAAGATACACACAGTACCTATAACAAGTAAACAACAATTATAATTCATCAAATATAATCCAAGATCTGTAATCCATGCTTGCAATCCATAATACACGCTATATCTTTGAAGTCGGCCACAAATAGGTCTTCTCCAAAACACACGACACAACTGATGTCACCAAGAGTTCTATGACTTGTGAAACATAAAAAACATTCCTTATCATGTCTTCTGTTATCTCTTAAGCTCACATAACCTGAATCCATATCGCTCGTAAGTTATACTAAAAATACAGAGACTAACTCTGTCAAAGATCATTGTTACCGTCCAGTACCCAGTCTTCACTAAAACATTTATAACTCATCTAATAGACAATATTAAGCCGTGTGACCTTAGAAATGATATCAGCACGCATCCTTGTACACATCATCATCTTCGCTCATTTTGAATCAACCGTAGAGTACCCGTACACCTCAGTAAGTCATCAAGAAATAGTAATAACCAGTCTGTTCTACCTCCATGTAAACATATGTTGACATCAGTGAAAAAATATGAATGCCAACAATATCATCAGAAACCAATTTCAACAATCTCCCCTTTTGGCATTGACGACAACATATGGGAAAATCCATCAACCGAAAAGTACTCTCTCAATACAATCTTCTCAATATCCTCAACACAACTCTCTCTAAATAGTAGGGATTTTCTCATAGAATCTCTCCCCCTTTGAAAACAATGGAAAAAAGTGTCATAACTCTTCTTTTTATTCTGCAAGGTGTAACTTTTTCAAATCTCCATGCCCGCAATAACCAAATCCAAAATTACCCAAATATGTTCTATAATGTTCTTGCGATCACTTCGCCTAAGGAGTAGATCCATACATCAAGTCTAGAAAATGATATAGCTCTATAAGCCACTGGACTGATGCATTCCTGCATCAATTTAGTTCTTGCAAGGAGGGGCTTGCACCCGAAGCATAGCTCTGAGATACTCAAAGGCATCCTTTGGCAAAGGTTTTGTAAATATATCTGATATCTATTCCTTTTTGCTGATATACTCCAATCTGATCTCCTTCTCTGTTACTTTGTCTCTCAAGAAATGATACTTGATGGAGATATGTTTAGTCTTTGAATGAATTAGTGGATTCTTCAACATGTTCACTATGCTAGTGTTATCACAATGGATAACTAGTGGCTCTTCAAAAATTATTCCAATGTCCTTCAACATTTGTTTCATCCGAACAATTTGTGTACAATTTATAGCAGCAACAACATACTCAGATTCAACAGTAGACTAAGCTATACAATCCTACTTCTTACTTAACCATGAAATCGACCTTTTTCCAAGGAAAAATGCTCCTCCACTTGTGCTCTTTCTGTCATCTAGACTACATGCCCAATCAATATCAATATATGTATGTAAGATAAAATCATCATATTTTTCATATTATAACCCTTACTCTATTGTTCCTTTCAAGTATCTAAAAATTATTTTCACAACAACAAGGTGTGTCTCTTTAGGATCCTCTTGATATCTTGCCACAATTCCAACTGCATTAGCAATATCTGGTTTGGTGTGAGTTAGATATTATAGACCTCCAATCATTAATCTATACTTTGTCTAAAAACAACTATGAGTTTCATCATTATTAGTAAGTTTGTAACCAATCATCATGGGTGTCCCAACGGTTTTACAATCTTCCATTCTAAATTTATTCAACATTTCCTTAAGATACTTGGTTTAAGAAATGAAAATATGATTCTTGTTCTGATTAATTTGCAATCCAAGGAAAAATTTCATCTCACCAATCATTGAAATTTCAAATTCATTTTCCATCTCTTTAGAGAACCTTTTACTCATTTCATCATTTCCTCAAAAAATGATATCATCAACAAAAACGTCTACGATTAGAATTCCATCTTCACTAGTTCTTAAGTACAAATTATTGTATGCATTACCATTTCTGAAGCCAAGATGAAGTAGATACCTATCCAATCTTGCATACCATGCTCTTGGTGCTTGTTTAAGTCCATACAAAGCTTTCTTCAACTTGTAAACCATGTCTTCATCTTCTATCAAAGGAAATCCATTAGGTTGCTTAATGTATACCTCTTCCTCTAGATCTCCATTCAAAAATGCAGATTTCACATCCATCTGATATACCTTAAAATATTTATGTGCAGCATAAGAAAAAAACAATCTTACCGCTTCCAACCTAGCAACATGAGCAAATGTTTCTTCAAAGTCTATGCCTTCTTGTTGCTATTAGCCTTTACAAACCAGTCTTTCTTTATTTCTTACCATTGTTCCTTCCTCATCAATTTTGTTTATGAAAACCCATTTAGTTCCTCTAACATTCTTATTTTTAGGTCTTCAAACCAATTCCCAAGTGTATGTTCTAATTCTTCCTACATAGATTTAGTCCAAGATTCATCTCTACATACCTCATCAGTAGATTTCGGTTCAACTTGGGAGATCAAACAAATTTCATCTCTTAATTTTTTTATCTTGTCATCATTCCTCTATTTGCATCTCTAATAATTTGATCTTCAAGATGGTTTTTATTAACATACCTCAGAGTCTTAGGAATTTTAGTAGGATCATTTGAGTCATCTTGACATACCTCAATCTCACAGTCAATCTCAAAAGGTTCTTCTTGATCTATCGTAACCTCCTTGATCTCTGTAGTCTTATTACAGTCATACATTCTCTCTTGAAATTGGAACTTTTCATCAATCCACACATTATCACTTTAAATCATCTTCCTCAATCTCAAATTGAAACATTTATAGGCTTTTCTTTTAATGTAATAACCAAGAAAGATCCCTTCATCACTTCTAGCATCAAAATTTCTTATCTCATCATCTCTTTTTATATAGAATTTACTACCAAATATTCTAAAATATTTCACAGTAGGAGTATGATTAAACCATAATTCATAAGGAGTCTTACTTGTACCTTCTCTGATCTAAATTTTGTTTAAAGTATATACAACAGTACCTACAGCTTCTCTCCAATGAACATGTGATACATTTCCTTCTAGCAACATAGTTCTAGCAACATCTAATATTGTTCTGTTTCTTTGCTCTGCTATCCCATTCTATTGTGGTGTCCTAGGAGTAGATGTATGTCTGTATATTCCATGTTCTTCATAGTAGGTATTGAACAAATTTGAAGTAAACTCACCACCTCTATCTGATCTTAAACATTTCATCTTTAAGCTTGATTCATTCTCAACTTTTTCTTTAAATATTTTGAATTTGTCAAACACCTCTAATTTCTCTCTTAGATATGTAACCCACATCATTCTAGAAAATTCATCAAAAAAAAGTATAAAGTACCTTTCACCGTAGTAAGATCTTGTTCTTGTAGGAACACACAGATCTATATGCACTAGATCCAACTTCCCTTTTGCTGAGTAAAATTTTCTTTTAAAACTGCTTCTAGTTTGCTTCCCCATTACACATTCTCTACACATGGTGTTAGATGGTTTCACAATCTTTGGTAGGTCTCTAACTGCATTATTCGTACTAGCCTTCACAATATTATCAAAGTTAACATGACAAAATCTTCTACGCCATAACCCATTAACATCTACCTTCGCAACAAAACAAGAAGCCTCAGATGTATTTAATTCAAATAGATTACCTCTTTATTTAGTACAAGATGCTATCAAGTCTCTTAACTTACTTTTGATAGAACATTTCCCATCAATGAATTTCAATTGATAACCTTTGTCCACTAGCTTTCCAACACTCAACAAAATATGCTTAAGTCCATCAACAAGTAATACATTGTCAGTATTGGTCTTTCCATCAAAAGATATAGATACAACTCCAATGATAAGTTTAGGATTATTGTCACCAAATCTCACAACACCACCATCATACTTATTCAGTTTAACAAACTTATTTTTATCTCTAGTCATATGGTGTGAACAACCACTATCTATGACCCATTCAAATTTCTTTTCAACATGAGATACTAAGACTCTTTCTTCATGTATAGGTTTATCATCCTTGATAGAAATAAATCCAATCTCATCATAATCGATAACATCATCATCATCAGAAACACCTTTGCTAGCATAATAACATTCCTTATCCTTTGAATACTTAGGTTTATAAAACTTAGATTTATGCTTTGGAACCCTTGTAGGACATCTAGATGCAAAAGACCTATCTTATTGCACAAAAAACATTCCAGAGGTAAATTTCCTTCAAAGTTACCCTTACCTCTCTTTTCTTTTTTGGCGATCAGGGTCACAATTTCATCTAGCTTTCTTTCTTCTTCTTGTAGATGTTCCCATTCATCAACATATTCACTGATTTATTCTCTCAAGTCACTACTACTGGTGCTCACAATTCCTGATAAAGTCTTTTTATTTTTATGCATAGTCGCCTTGAATGTTGTCTCAACTTTAGGTAATGAATCTCCCAGCTCTGCGACCTCAAAGGTAGTTAGTTTTCCAATAAACATCTCTCTGTTGAAATTCACTATCAAAGATATGATCTCTTCTATAGCTTTCACTTTGGTTTTGTATATAGGTGTTAGGGATCTAATAATTTTTGCAATCACTTCTTCCTCACTGTAAGTGCCTCTAGAGTTATTGATGTCAATAACAACTTTAGTAACGCTATGTGCATATGCTCTAATATTCTCATCATCTCTCATTTTAATATTTCCATCTTTGTCTTCTAGTTCTACAACTTTTCCTTCTTATTAAACTTGTCTTCTTCATATAGTGCTTCCAATCTTGTCCAAATTTCATTTACAAAATCTAAATCTTTTATCTCTATGAATTCACCTTAAGAAAGTGCATTAATCAATGTTTCTCTTGCGACCATGTTGTATGAGAATATCTTATCTTCTTCATTAGTAGCCTTATCTAGTTCATCCTCAACCTTAATTTGTACATTCTTCTTTGTTATCATCTAATGATATGTAATTGATTGAATGTTTGAAGATGTTAAGTTGAGCACCGAAATGCAGAAGGATAATGCAAGACATTAAATCAGTTAATGGATTGTATTGTCATTGATGTCAACTTGATATAACCTAATCAATTATAATCAAAGTGTCAAAGACTTCAAAGGATCAGAGAGATAAGGATTATACTTTCTGTAATGCATAAAATACAAGCATTCACATTGTGACTACAAACATTGATGGTCAGTGGAACCTGATGGATAGAGATCACCGACAGTCAAGTCATAGTGATGTCAGAGCAAGAAAACCAATGAGCATTACCAACGAGTAGAATCACAAGCAACCCGACGACCAAAAACATAGAGTAGACCAATGGAGAAGCCCGAGGAGAACTGGAGTGTTGACCGATGCTATCAAAGAGTTAAATTGAAATTAACTTGAGTTTAGAAACAAGAAAATATCTAGCTGTTAGAGCTAAATATAGAGTTAATTGGTAGTTATCATTTTTTTCATTGAAAAGATAAGCCATAGATAAGTGATTGATTTTAAGCTGATTTGTCCAGTTGGCAAGAATATCTCAACGAGATAAAACATGAGTTTTGCTTTCAATCTAATTGGCAAGAATTGTGGATCACGCCAAGATCAAGAAGATCAAGAACCTAACAACGGTGATATCATGTCTATTTAAGAGACAAATCAATTCATTATGAATTGGTGTGGGTGAAGGAATGAACAAGAGGATCCTAAAGAGAAACTAATGAAGAGCAACTTCATATAGTGATGATCAACAAGCTAAGGAAAGAGCTAAAGAATTATACAAACACCGAGCAATAGAGCACAACATCATCGAGTAGAATCAAAGTGGAGAAAAGGTATAAACAAAGTTATATTAATTAGAATAGAGCAAGATTTAAAAATCCTTTCTATATTGAGATACATCCAATGGAGTATCAAAATGTTTGTTTATGAAGATAGAATGAGATGCCAGATACCTATTGACATGCCAAGTGAGTGCTTGATCAAGGATGGTAGCATAGAGATGCTTGATATCAAGTGATAGACTAAAATTTTAAATCCTCTAACAAGGTCACACCTAACAGTGTGTTTGTAACCTTTAACATGGTTGGCTCTTCACCGAGCTCACTTCAGAAGAGTGAAAATTTTGGGTTATCGGTCCCAAGCGGTTTTTCCCTTAACAAGGTTTCCACATTAAAAATCCATGTGTCAATGTGTTTATGAGTCATTACTTTAGTGTTTTGCATTACACTTAACTTAATTGGATTGATCAGTATACACTAAATAATTTACTGTCTTTCGGTAAATTAACAGACTACTAATCGGTAAATCTACAGTAGAAGGTTTTACAAAGCATTCCGAGGAGTAGTAATTTGGTATAAGTATTTGGAGGCATTCATCTTATAGGACTGAAGATAAATAGAGGTATAATGTTGTGGTACTAAGTTTTAAGGGTTGATTATTGGAATATTTTTGATGCCACTGATTCACCCCCCCTCCTAGTTATTACTAACAATTGGTATCAGAGCTTGTGTGCTTAGAAAGGGAGTTTAAAAACTCAAGCAAAAGATCACAAGATGAACAGACGAGACGTGCCCAAGTTGAATAGATACAACTTTGCATCATGGAAAAGTAGAATAAGACTCCACCTATCAGGTATTGGAAATGATATTGTTCAATACTTAGATACTGAATATGTGTTGCCTACAGGACCTCATACTCTTGAGCAATTAAGAGTCAAGCATTAGCATAACTACATGAATATAGAACTTGCATCATCACTCTCTGAAGCTGAGTTTGAAGATGTCAAAACCTACACCTCTGTATAGAAAATGTGGGATAAGTTGAAGCTTGTACATGGAGGAGATGCCAATGTACTCAGAACAAAGGCAAAAATCCTAAGAGGGAGGTTTGATGACCTAAGGATGAAATAAGGAGAAAACATTACTCAGTATAGTTGTAGAATCAAAGAGGTAGTAAATGCTATTCGAGGAGTTGGAGGTGTACTTGAAGAGGAGACAGTGGTAAAAAAATTCTTAAGAACGTTATTGCCTATTTATGCTATTAGAGTTTCTGCTATTCAAGAAATGAGAGCAGTTGCAAAAAATACAGTTACTCTAGATAGTCTGATTGGTAGACTAATTTAATTTGATATGAATAAATTTGACAATAGTGTCTTACCTTCCATAGAATCTGCATTCAAATCTTCTCTAAATATAAGTAACTCAAGTCATAGACATGTTGTTAGAAATGATAGTGACAGTGATAATGAGGATCAAGGACTTGATGAAATTGAAGCACTTATGGAAAGGAGATTGCAGAGAGGCAAAGGAAGATACAAAGGTAAATTACCACTTGTATGTTTCAATTGTAAAGAGGTTGGACACTTTGCTACAATATGTCCAAACCGACAAAAAGATGACAAAGGAAATGACAGACCTTATGAGAAGAAGTTTGATAAAGGTGAGAATAGAGAATACTGGAGCAACCGACACTAACAAGAGAGATACTCGAGACTAAAAGGACAAAGGGAAGAAAGAGTGCTACGTAGCTGAAAGTAGAGCTGATGACACTAAAAATGAATCAGAAGAAGACATCGAGATGGTATTTGTAGCCATGAAGGATGATTCAGATGAAGATGAAGAAAGGTATGTAGAAACTGTACTCATATCTAAAGTAAGTAAAAATGATGTCTGGATCATAGATAGTGGCTGCACTCATCATATGAGCGGTGATAAACAAAAGTTTGAGAATTTTGAATACTATAATGGTGGTTCGGTGAGAATGGGTAATGATACACCTTGTCCAGTTGAAGGTAAAAGAACCATAATGTTGAATAACCTGATAAAATGTGAAAATGCCTACTGGGTTAAAGAAATGAATTACAATTTGTTAAGTGTTTCTCAGTTGAACAATTCAGGTCACAAAGTAGCATTTGAAAATAAGAAGGCAAAGATCTCCAATGAATCAGGAAGGTTGATTGGTACCGGTGAGCAGACAAAAGGTAACATTTTCTATCTTGATGACAATAACACCACTTGTTTGATGGCTAGAAATGAAGACTTATGGTTGTGGCACAAAAGATTGTGTCATGTGAACTTTGACAACATGATAAAGATAAGCAACAAAAGTAATATCAGAGGCTTACCGACGATGACTAAGCCCGAGCATATCATGTGCAAGAATTGTCAAAAAGGTAAGATGACAAAGTCCAGTTTCAAGAGCAAAACCCATACATCTACTACAATTCTAGAATTAGTCCATACAAATCTATGTTGACCAATGAGGAAAAAGAACTACTATGGAGATAGGTATTTTATTCTCTTTGTTGATGATTTCTCTAGAATGATGAAAACCCTATTTTCAAAAGATAAATCAGAAGCATTTAAGATGTTTAAATGGTACAAAGCAATGATAGAAAAACAAAGTGAAAAGAAATTGAAATGCTTAAGGTCAGATAGAGGAGGAGAATTTACTTCAGAAGAATTCATTGACTATTGCAATGAGCATGGAATTAAAAGATAGGTTTCTACAACAAGGACACCACAAGAAAATGGAATTGCTCAGAGGAGAAACAGATCAATTGTTGACTGTGTAAGAACATTGATGATTGAGAAAAACATCACTCAAACATTTTTGAGGGAACCTGTCAGTACTGCTGTCTACACACTAAACAAAGTACAATTAAAGGACATAAAGAAGACACCATATGAGCTTTGGTATGGTCATACACCCAATGTAAGTTACTTCTGAATCTTTGGTAGTCAATGTTATATATTGAAGGATGATAGAAATGGAAAACTTGACTACAAAAGTGAAGGTATATTCCTAGGGTATTCAACCAAAAGCAAGGCTTATAAATGTCTTAACAAGTCATCTAACAAAATTATTGAAACTGCAAATGTGAAAATAGATGAATTTGCATAAAATAATGACAAGGAAAGCAAAAAGGAACAAGAGGATTACAACATGTTTGTTTATACAAAACCTGACACTCTACTCGAGCAACAATGTGTCACTCCTGAGCATCAGACCATTGCACCCGAGCATCAGGTTGCAACTACTAACGATCAGGATAATACTCCAGATGATGTTCCAAACAATGGATATGAAAATGAAGGTGAAGAAGATAATCAAAATGATGAACATAGAGCTGAACCAAAACTTGCCAAGTATGTCAGAAGACATCATCCACAAAACCAAATCATAGGAGACAAGAAGGCTGGAACAAGAACAAGAAGTAAGTCACTTAACACTAGATGTTTACTTTGTGATTTTGAGCCTAAATCTGTTTACAATGCACTTGAGATTGAAGAATGGGTTAGTGCAATGAATGAAGAGATAGAACAGATTGAGAAGAACAATACATGGACACTAGTACCGAGACTAGATGATAAGAATGTCATCGGTACCAAATGGATATTCAAAAACAAGCTGAATGAGAATAGAGAAGTCACTAGAAACAAAGAAAGATTATGTAAGGGATATGCACAAGAATAAGGTATTGATTATGGTGAAACCTTTACACCCATTTCTAGAATAGAAGGAGTTAGAATCTTACTTGCTTATGCTACATTTAAAGGATTTAAGGTATACCAAATGGATGTCAAATCTGCATTCCTAAATGGAATACTTGAAGAAGAGGTATACATTGAACAACCAGAAGGGTTTGTTAATCCAGACAAGAAAAACATGGTATGTAGACTACACAAAGCCTTGTATGGATTAAAACAAGCACCGAGAGACTGGTATGAAAGACTTCACTAATATCTCATTAGCATAAAATTTGTTAGAACAAGTGAAAATAACAATCTATACTTAAAAGAAGATACCGATGGTAATATTCTAATTGCTGAAATTTTTGTTGATGATATCATTTTTGGGGGAAATGAATTGTTATGCAAATCCTTTGCTGATGAAATGAGCAAGGAATTTGAAATGTCTATGTTTGGAGAGATCAAATTCTTTCTTGGTTTACAGATTCTTCAACAAGATGCAGGCATATACATCACTTAGTCCAAATACATCAAGGAAGTGCTGAATATATTCAAAATGGAAGATTCCAAACTAGTTGGAACACCTATGGCTACTAGATGCAAGCTGACAAAAGAAGATAAGACAAATGAGGTAAATCAGACCTTATATAGATCAATGATTGGAAAACTGATGTATGTTGTTCACACCAGACCAGATATAGCACATGCAGTGGGGATAGTTGCAAGATTCTCTGCTAATCCCAAAGAATCACATATGACTTCTGTCAAAAGAATTCTAAGATATCTGAAGAACACCGAGGACTATGGCTTATGGTACAAAAGAGAAGGAAAATTTGAGCTACACGTCTATACAGATGCTGATTGGGCTGGAAACATTGATGACCGAAAGAGAACAACTGGAGGAGCATTCTTCATGGGTGATAGACTTGTCACATGGATACGAAAGAAGCAAGGATGCATCTCTCAGTCAACTACAGAAGAAGAATATGTGGCTGCTGCTGTAAATTTCTCTAATATTGCATGGATAAAAAAATTACTGGAAGATATGCATATGAATATCCTTGAACCAGTAATTATCTAATGTGATAGTACCAGTGCAATAAACATTTCTAAGAATCCAGTCATGCATGCTAAAAGTAAGCATATTGCAATCAAGTATCACTATCTAAGAGAACAAGTGCAAGCAAAGGAAGTGACACTAGAATATGTTCAATCAAAGGAACAGTTAGCTAACATATTCACCACGCCATTACCGAAGGATACATTTGAGTATCTAAGACAGAGACTAGGGGTTCAACCCTTGTCTATCAGTCAGTAATCTGACTAGAAGGTTGGATCAGCCTATACCAAATTTGAAGATCAGTCATGTTGATGCAAACACTGAAATTGACAGCAACAGATACATTTGTACATTGCAAGGTACATATTTGCACCGAAAATCAGAACATTGTATTGCTGATGGATAGGGAAATTCAAGGAATATATTATGCAAAGGGATGGAAGATGATATAGATGATAAAATAATGAGAAGTATTTTTGTTTGGCATTGTTGTCAAAGGGAGAGAAATATCTCATTATCATACAAAAAGGGAGAATTATCATCAGGGAGAGATTTGCTTTATCATACAAAGGAAGAGATGATCTCCATATCACATAAAGGAGAGATATGATAAAAGGAGAGATTATATCATTATCCATGAAGAGAAGTTCCTGAGAATAAGAAATGAAGAGTTAATCAATATTCTAAGGGAGAGAAATTGATTACATACGAAATATCCATCTAAGGAAGAGAAGTAACAAAGGGAGAGAGTTTAGACAAAGAGAAAGAATGTTGTCAAAGGAAAAAGAGATTATCAAGAAGAAGAACAGTCAAGGTAGAGCACATATCAGAACAAAGATATTAGATGATGTTGGAAGTACAATAATGGGAAAGCAAGATACTGAGAGGGGAGGTGAATCAGATCTTAAAACTTCATTACTTAAAACAAATTGATCCACATTCGTACATATATGAATTTAACCTTGTAAAGTGGTGGATAGGGGTAAGGGGGTTTATTTATTAATTGTTGTTTGATTTGATTAAAGTGTGTTAAATTCCTTAACCCTTCTTTACATTTAATTGAATTTGATTGATTGTATATTGCAATTGTGATTAGGGAGAAGATAAGATGTTCTTCTTCTATTCCCAAATGCACAAATGGAAGATCCAAGTTGATCAACCCAAAGGAAGGGTTAATGCACAAATGAATCAACTATTTGGAAAAGAGAATAACAAGAGGGATATCTTAAATTCTATTAATTATATGTATATATATGATATATGATAGTAATTGAAGAAATAGGAGAAGTGTACTAACCTTAAAGAATTGCAGATCAAAGAATTTTGTTTTATGAGGTCTATAGGCTATTTCTAGAAAAACTGACAGATGATCCTAAACTGAAACGTAGAGACGAACAAAACCCATAAATATTTTTTCGTTCTGATGTCATCTTATGAAAAAGGTTGACCTTGACCCACAAATGTCAACCCTAACCCAATAATGTTGACCTTGACCTACACAGGTCTGACAGAGAATCTGTTCACGCTATCCGAAAGAAAGCCGAAAAGGGTATCCATATCTATGTCCAAATCTGCAGTCCTGAACCTATACCTGCAAGAAAAAGAGGTTTGTTTGTTGTGGTGGAGGGGTTTTCCTTAGTCAAACCCTAGTTTTGGAATTAACCTCAAATATATGTAATTGAAATTGCAGAAATAGACAAAGTAAATGCATAAATTCACCTTGCTTGAAAAAGTCCTTGTGGAGGATTCGAATCCTTCAATCCACAAGCATGTATGCACCAAATATGTAGATGCAGAATTGTAGGATGTCTTAAATATCTTGCTTGTAGATCTCTAACACCAAGTCTTGAATGGGTTCTTGAATTTGGAATAGGCTTGGAAGAAGGTGGATGTAGAGATCATCAAAAGGGCACTATGTAGCTTGAATCCTTCAATGGCCTCCAATGGATCTCCTTCATGAAAATGGATGCTTGAGAATGGATGAATGCTTTTTTTAAATCTTGCACCTTAGCTTTCTTGGACTTCAATTGATAATTCTCTTCAATTGCTCAAGGATGCTTAGGCTTCAATAGAGGACTTAGAGAAAATGAGGGGAGAAAGGCTCCCTTTTATATGAAACTAGGGCACAATCTTCTAAGGAGGCTAACATAGGAGAATTAAATTTCCATTAAAGCCTTTAACCCTAGGAGAGGACCTATATTAAATATAATTTAGGAATTAACGCTTCAGAACCTGAAACAGCTAACCCAGAAGCGATAAAATACTTTTTGCAAAGACCGACATCCAAAAACTGTGAGACCCCAGGATCTGAACCCTGGTTCAAGGTTGAGGTCGACCTTGACATAGGTCAGGATCAAGGTCAAACTTGACCTAGGTCAGGGTCGAGGTCAACATGGACCTAAAAGTTTGACCTTGACCTTGAAGCCCAAAATCACCAGTCCGCAGTCTAGAATGCAGAAATCAGGCTAAAAAGGAGTGGAAAGAAGGACAGAATAGGGGGAAGCCATGTCAATATTAAGAACCCACTCAAGGTGCTTTTCATGACCCCAAACCACTTACTTGGAAGGCTAAAAAATTCTACAATGGAAGTGCTTCCATTTTTTGACTATACATTTAGCCCCCACTTTAGCAAGAGTATGAGCTCAACACAAACTCTTGGTAAAGGAGAACATATAGAAAAGACAATCTTATTGGAACCAAAAGGGATAAAGAAACCCTCAAGCCCCCAAGGGAATTAAGTCTTTATCAACCCTAAGATCATGATAACAGAGACATCACTTAGTTAAGGAGAGAGAAAAGGGTGTGATTATCTTGCCCAATGAGAACTTATGTCTCATTGTGAACCACACAAAAGCGTAACTGGAAAGATGGAGTTGAACTACCTAGTGAATGTGGCTACTCACTAGTCAACCCATCAGGGAGATCTGTTCTTAAAGGGATCAAAACTTTTTAAATTGAAAACTGGCGGGATCAAGAGATCCGTGTAAATTTAAACTGGAGGGATCAAGAGATGCTAAAAAAGTAAAAATGACCATGCTTTAAGGATTAGTTTCTTTTAATCCATAAAGGGAAAAGTTTTAAATCTTGAAAACTATTCTGAACATGTGTGTGTGCAAAAAGTGAGTAGAGTGTATTCCCCCATGTTAAAGTCATTGCTAACACTTTAACATGAGCAATGGTTTTAACGGAAACATCAACAACTCTATGGATTACGTTTCCACTGCAAGATGCCCCCAAAGGAAGACAAATCAAGGGAAATAAAGCATAAACATACATAAGAACACAAGAGGGATCTACCTAATGTGGGGTCAGTATGATCATAAGATAACATGTACATATAAATATAATATTATTGCAAATGAATTGACATCATTCCCCAAAGAAAGTAGAACTATAATCACAAAGGAGGAAAGAAACTTAAGAATTACGAAGAGGAATCTTTTCAAACCACAACATGGAGACCAAAAAGAATTAGTGCTACCATGTCGCAGATCCCAGAAAATTGTACAAGGAAAATAGTTACAAAAAATGGCACAAGTACAACATAACATGAAACAACATATAGAAGAATGTAGATACATATAGAGGAATTGAACAACAATTTTGATTCCTTTATTACCTTGCACCAACATAGTAACAAGGGTTGTATAAAAGAATCTAACAAACATTTAGAAAAACACATTACGGGGGAAGCACAATACAACATATAAACACAAAAAGGGCTAACATAAAGGATGAGCCAATCAAGCATGTTGTCAACCCTCCCCATCTTGGTTTATGTTATTTAGGGTAGGTGGGCAACTTGTAAGAGGGACTATATCCAATGTAGTAGGAATGATAGCCAGTTCCAAATAAGGATCCTCTTGAGAATCACAATGCTCATTACTAGGTGTAATTGTTAATTGATTTGAAAGCATATGAGGTAAATCATTATCCAGATCAATGGTCTCATATTCATCACTAAGATCAATAGGATCATTGAGAGTGTCCTCCTCATCAAGGTTGATTGAAATAGGATCCAAGATGTGAATAGGATCATCATATTCATTCATCTTAACATCATGAATATTAACATCCAATGCATTAGGCATAGGTTGATCGAAGGTAGGTAATGAGTTTCGAATCATAGAAGCACAGGCTCTAGCATTAGCTCTACGCTTCTTACGACATTCATTAGCAGATTTGTTACATTTAGCTTTGTTTGGCACATGCTGAGAACTAGGAGGAATGACAACAGGTTCCTTCATAGGTTCTATAGGAGGATTCTCAATAGGTTGTAATGGGAGAGTAGAAGTTTGATCAATTTTATTAGCAGCAATAGATAAAGGAGGTATTGCAGGAGTAGGCAAAAGACCACAGTTGGAATAAATTTGAGGCATACTTAACTCAGAAATTTTATGATGTTTGTAAGCTTGATAGGAGTGAAAGAGATGATCGGGGTGAGAAGGACATGATTTAGGTAATGAAGGGCAAAGGAAATTGAGAGTAGCACAATCTCTAGGCCTGGAAGTTTGAAACACACTATGATTAATTGTTTTGACATCTCTGTTATGAGTGAACTTAAGACATTTATGAATGGAAGAAGCAATAGCATGCATAGAAGTTATCCAAGGTAAACCAAATTTGATTTGAAATTGATCTAAAGTAGGAATCATGATGAAGGTAGTATCTATAACTTTACCACAAAGTTCAACAGGTAAGTTAATAGAACGAAGTGCAGGAAAAAGAAAGCCATTACAAGTTTGGATCCATGCATCATATGAGTCATAAAAATCATGTTGTAAGCCTTTCATAAAAATATTTTCCTCAGTAATGACATTTATTAAAGATGTGGGATCAACTAGACAACCACGAGTAGGTATCTTATCAATCCTAGCATAGATATAACGGGGACCGTCAGGAGCTTTACTTGTTTTAGAATCATCAAAGGTAATTAAAAGTTCCCTAGGTCGCTTATCCTTAGTTTGTTTTTGAGTTTTAAGTGTAATTGGAAGTTGAAGTGGAGGTGAAGGATTTTGAACAATAAGTTGAGATGGAGCAACACTCTCTACATGATTAACAATGTTATTAAGATCATCCATCTTTGAATCATAAACAATGTCTACACAAGATGGTTGAGCTATAGTATTAGTATCATGTGTAGGTAAAGGATTAGTATAAATTTGAAGGTTTTGATTAGGAGGAGAAACAAATTTATTCCCATTAATATCACAATTATCAATAGAAAAATATTTAGAATCAATTAAGTCTTGAATCTTATGCTTTAGAGAGTAACATTTTTCAGTGTCATGACCATTCTGGCGATGGTATTGACAAAAAGCTTTAGAATCAAAGGATTTTGAAGCTATCATGGTAGGAAGAAGAGGTCGAATAGGAGGCAAGGTAATCATACTAGCACTTAACAACCTACTCATTATAGAATGCAAAGTTTCAGAGAGAGGAGTAAATGTATGATTCATACGGAAAGCAGTGGATGTAGGAGCACTATTAGATGTAGCCGCAACTTGATCAGCAACCGCATTCATCTATTTATTAATCTTGACATAGTTGTTAGGTTTCTGAAACTTATTAATATTAGGAGCATTGTCACTCTTATCAACTAGAACAAGAGCCATTGGAGTGTTTCTCTCAAACTGACTCACTTGTAATTGATAATGGTGAAGTGCTGCACACAATTGTTGAAAGGAGGTAAATTCAGTAAGCATAATCTTATCCCTAATATATTTTTGTAAATTTGAAATAAACATATGTT
>MU224676.1:3439750-3473557 GCA_018584345.1 Thuja plicata | reverse complement strand
TTCAACTCCATCTTTCCAGTTACACCTTTGTGTGGTTCACAATGGGACATAAGTTCTCATTGGGCGAGATAATCACACTCTTTTTCTCCTTTCTTAACTAAGTGATGTCTCTCTTATCATGATCTTAGGGTTGATAAAGAATTAAGTCCCTTGGGGCTTGAGGTTTTCTTTATCCCTTTTTGATTCCAATAAGACTGTCTTTTTTTTTTTGTATATTCTCCTTTACCATGAGTTTGTGTTGAACTCATACTCTTGCTAAAGTGGGGGCTAAATGTATAGTCGGAAAATGGAAGCACTTCCATTTTAGACTTGTTTAGCCTTCCGAGTAAGTGGTTTGGGGTCATGAAAAGTGCCTTGACTAGGTTCTTGATCTTGACATGGCTTCCCCCCTGTTCTACCTTTCTGTCCACCATTTTCTGACCTGATTTCTGCATTCTGAGATACAAACCCGTGTTTCTGGGATTTAGGGACAGGGTCGACCTCCTAGGACAGGGTCGACCTCCTCGACCCTAACCTAGGATAGGGTCAACCTCCTTGACCCTAACCTAGGATAGGGTCAACCTCGACCCTGACCTAGAACAGGGTCGACCAGGTCGACCCTGTCCTAGGGTCCAAATCCTGGGAACTTTCAGTTTTTGGATGTTGGTCTTTGCAAAAGTTGTTTCCCGCTTTCGGGTCGGCTATTTCGGGTTCCAAATCGGTTGATTCCTAAATTATATTTAATATAGGTCCTCTCCTAAGGGTAAAGGCTTAAATGATGATTTAATTATCCTATGTAGGCCTCCTTAGAAGATTGTGCCCTAGTTTCATATAAAAGGGGGCTTTCTCCTCTCATTTTCTCTAACCACAATTAAGCATCATTACACAATTGAGAAGGATTTTCAAGTGCAATTCAAGCAAGCTAAGGAGAAAGATTTTAAGCAAGCATCCATCCATTCTCAAGCATTCAAGCATCCATTTTCATGAAGGAGATCCATTGGAGGCCATTGAAGGATTCAAGCTACATAGTGCCCTTTTGGTGATCTCTCCATCCACCTTCTTCCAAGCCTCTTCCAAATTCAAGAACCCATTCAAGACTTGGTGTTGGAGATCTACAAGAAAGAGATTGAAGACATCTTTCCATTCTACATTCCATGTTTTGAAGCATACTTGTGGATCCACGGATTCGAATCCGCCACAAGGACATTACAAGCAAGGTGAATTTGAGTTTTTCTTTGTTATTCTTTATGCAATCTTCAATTACATATATTAAGGTTAATTCCAAAACCGAGGTTTGACCAAGGCAAACCCCTTTCCCCCAACAAACAAACATTTTTCTTGCAGGTATAGGTTCAAGACTGTAAATTCAAGTCCAGATCTGGATACCCTTTTCGAATTTCTTTCGGACTGTGCGAACAGGGACACTTTCAGAGTTGAGGAGATCGAGTTGGCAAAAGTGGTATAGGGTCAACCTTTTTCATAAGACAACATCAGAATGGAAAAATATTTGTGGGTTTTGTCTGTCTCTCTGTTCTAGTTTGGTATCAACTATCAGCATCTCCAGAAACAGTCTACAGATCTCAGAAAATAGCAATCTTTGATCTGCCATTTTGTAAGGTTGGTATTTAATCTCATCCATTTCAATTCCTAGAACTATCATATACATTCCTTTCTAAAACAGGAATTTAAGATCTTTCCTCTTTGCTCTCATTTCCAAATGATTGATTCATTTGTGCATTGATCCTTTTTGGGTTGAATCTTTCAGTTGTGCATTTGAGGTTGAAAGGAACATCTTATCTTCCCCACACATCACACAAACATCCGCTTATTTCAAATGTGACATCTTTTCATATGTTACATTTTAGTAACCTCTATTTTATATGTTACAAGTTGCAACTTCCTCCAAAATTTCTACCAGAAAAGAAAGTTCAACCTGCTTTGTCGCAATCTCTCTTGAAATTTTTGCCAGTACTTTGTTTTCAAATTTTCTCTCGAACCATTGCAATAACTTCTCATTGGCTTCAATGTTGTAATCATTTACCTTTTGCACAATATGAACTAACTGCTCAATAATATGAGCTTGAGGATTTTCATATTCCATGTCAAAAGCTTTTACAAATATATCTTTGATGTCATGTAACACCTGCTTTTGCTTTTGCTCTCTTTTCATTTCTTCCTGCCTTTTCTTCCTCTTGAGTAATTCTTGAAGAGTCTCAATCTATTCATAAGATAAAAAATTGAGATCCCATGGTGGAATCACAATCACTTCATCTAATGTGACATCAAGAATTAGAGACTTCTGCCTCATAACTTTCAACCTCTTAAATTCAGGTGAGCTACTCCTTGGCTTCATTTCTACAATACCTTTTCTTGTTTTAGTAGTAGTCACCATTGCATCTTTCAATTCAGTCAAAATTGCCTGTTGATCAGGCATGCCTCCTGCTTTAAGTCCAGTAGGAGTGGATGCTGCAGAGTGTGGTAAATCAACTAACACTTGCACTACCTCTTGTTCTTTAGGCTCATTGTTAGTATCCCTCATCTCCTCTCCACTACCTAAAACTATTTCAACAACCTCTAAAATAGGTGAATTTTGTATATTTACCTCTTGTTCATCTGTCTTCTCCTTCTCTGCTTCCTTTTGTTCAACTCTATCTACGGATTTCTCTATATTCTTCTCTCCTTCAACCTTTATAGCCTTAATAGACGATTCCCTACTTGTATCTCTTGGCTCATCCTGACCCTCAACATCCAAATTACTAGAATCATCAATTGTGATGTCAATTGGACTATCTTCTGTTAGATCAACAATGTTTACTGTCTCTGTTTGTTCTTTTGGTTCTGCTCCAGTCTTATTAGGCTCAGTAGTAATTTGATCTCTTATTTTCTGAGGTGCAGGGGTGGTTTCCACTTCTTTAGCCTTCTTTCTAGATGTCCCTTCATCAGTTTTCTCCTTTGGTGGAGCTATCAATCCAAATATTTCCTTCCATATCCTTGTACTCTGCTGTACTATACTTTCAATACCATTTTTCAAAACAACATATCCTCTGATTTTAGGTGGAAATTTATGCTTGTATTCTTCAATGAATTTAGCTCTTTATTTCTTAGTCATCTTAGGGATGACTTTGGATAATGTACCTTCTCTAATCTGTCTCTCAGTAGTAAGTGCAAATTCCCATTTGCTAGATAGAAACTCATATAATTCACTCGGCACATTGTTTCCTATCTGTACAGGAGTTAACTTTAAATTTCTCATCATATCTAGTAGAGCTTCCTGAACTTTATGCTTATCCTCTACCTTCAATTTCTCATACTTGATAAACTTAAAGCCTAATAACCCTGCAGAATTTCTCAAATTCTCACATACCTCATTAATATCAGTGGGTCTTTTGAATGGTGTTGTTGGTATGTTGCTAGGTTCATTAATTTCAGTCTTGTCTTCATCACTTTCTGGATCCAAATGCAGTTTCCTTCTTGGTCTCTTTACTTGTAGGCTCGACACAACCTTTGTTGCAAATTTTGTCTTTGATCTAGAACTACTCTCTCCAACCTTCTTTGCATAAAATTTTGTTTTCTCTATTGGAGATGTGGTAGCAGATGCCCTTGTCCTTAGACGATTGGCAATGGGAGGGTTAACTTTAGGTTTTGCTTGGCTCAGCTTAGTTACCTTGGCTACTGCTGGTTTCTTTCCTTTTGCTTTAACATAGATCTCTTCCTCAGATTCGCTTATTCTTTCTTCTTCTTCTTCAGATACATCTTCTCCTTGTCCACTAGATATGCCTAGAGGTGCATCCTCTGGCTCCTTATCACTTGGCAATCCAACCATTTTCTTCAGATTCTTCACAATATTTTTCCTCTTTCTCTCCATGGTTCCTGCCTTAAGATTCATAAATATCTTTGCCTTAGCTTCATCATAATTTCCAAATCTCTTTGCTTTTGTATCAATCTCCTCTGATAGGAGTGTTGTGATAGCTGCCAATGTTTCATCAATGTTAACTTCATAGGGAAATGGCTCTAGCCATGATACCCTAGGTGTCACAGCCTGAATGTAAGTGTAATCTGTATCGACTAGAAAAAATATCTCTTCATAGTGCTTTTCCACAAGTGAACTAGGAATTATAGACCTCAATCTCATTCTCTTTTTGAATTCCACAAAGTAGTTTCCCATAATACTATTGAAATTATTGTCTAATTGCTGAATACATTCACTAATCTGCACATTAATAGGTCTATCCTTCTTCCAAACAATATTTCCCAGTGTAGGAAATGACTTCTGTACATAAAAGAATATGAAAACTAGTAAAGAGCCAAACTTACATGACGAACTCTTAGCTTTTCTGATCGATAGTAAGTTCTCGGCTAGTTGTGTCAATTGCAGCTCGACAAGATCGTAGGTGTGATTCTTCTTGACTATCTTCCATGCTTGATCCACAACTATGCAGGGAACACTATCCAGTCGGCTTGACTGATAGAACTTATGTGCAATCACTCTCACTCCAAAGTCAAGTTCTAAATCTTCAATTATAGAGATAGTAATACCTCTGTTATTCCAGACAGCTCCAGTGTTAGCTGCTATTTCTTCTTTACTTTGATCTCTCATTGTTCATTTTCTGCTGATAACAGGATATCCAGTTACTCAATGAATAATATCTTTAGTGACCCTAATTGGTCCATTGTCCAGCCACATATGCATATTATGAATTCAGCTTAGAACAACCTTGATCCATTCATCCTGTAAGTCTGGTGGAAAATCTAGGGCATGAGTTAACCCTTTGTCGGCTAAATGCTTGAATTCGTCTTTCAGAACTCCATTTTTGCACAACTTGTTGTAGGAATTTCTCAATTCACTATCACCTACTTCACCAATCTTAACCATGTAACAAGATCTAACATCATGGATCATAAGTACTTTTGGTGGAATAGATGAGAGGGCTCCATTCAGATCACCTAAAATTGCACTTTCAGGAATGGCTCAAAAGTTGGGAGGTGCACATGCATCACTTCTTACTAGCTTAATTTGTTTCAGCTCCTCCTCCATACCTTTGACTGGTGTAGAAGAAATTTTAGCCATAATCTCTGAAATTAGGGTTCAAAAATGAAGAACAGGGTACCTCGGCAAGTAACACTTCATACTATTCACCTTAGGGTTGCCGACGGCACGCTGGCAATATTTTTGAAAAAAACCTTAATAAGATCAATTCTGCAACTTCTTCGATCACTCTATGAATACTAAAAATCTCAAGGTAAAAAGAAGAATAAACTGTTTGTCCTTATAGACTCGAAAGGTCAAGGTAGGTAAGCAATAAATGTTCTACCTGTTAGGTTAGTGCAAACCAGCTATCATTAAATGACTAACACAACTTGCATACCACTCGGCTTACCATACTCGACCATCACAAAACTTACTCGGCCAACCAACTCGAGATCTATAGTGCACTTAAGTCTTCTTGGCATTTTCACAAACATGTCCTGGTGCATCTCAACATATGCAAATATGGAATTTGGCACATCTACATATTAGGAATTGATGTAAGATTTGAAATTTAAATGCAGTTCCTTACATACCTCTATTGCTCAGTTAGAGATGGTGTGATCACTTGATCCATTGGATTGGGTGACCTCGGCTTCAGTAGTTTCACTGCTGCTCGGCTCTATTTTCCTTACCCATGTCTGGTTCATCTGTGCTCTTATTTCCTCAACAGTAGGAGTAGGTACTCTTTTCCTACACTCTCTCTTAGTGTGACCAATCTTCAAACAACTAAAGAAGACTAGGCTTTCATTCATCCAACTCTTAGATTTTCCTTTGAAATGTGTCTTTAAGCAATCTTCAGGTGCATGTCCATATTCTTCACAGTAATGACAACTCTGCCTTGTGTTATAATCCCAATTGTAAGTGTTGCCTTTCCTAGGTGCTTTTGTTTGTGTCTTTGATGTCCATTGTTGTTTAGCATTGGATCTATAGTCTTGTGCTTTATGACCATGTTTCTGACACTTGTAACAATAACCATTGAATCTTGGTTTGGGAGGTGCATCACTTGCTTCAGCCCAAAATTCATGTGCTTTATGTCCAAATTTCTTGCAATTAAAATAGTAACCATTAAACTTAGGTTTAGGATTGGAATTACCTTTCTTGCTTTGGAAAATGTTTGTTGTATGACCTAGTTTTCCACAGTGGTGGCAAATAGGTTTGTTTTCCTTTGTCTTTGCATTCCTCCTTTCACCATTCTTAGATGATTCTCCTTTCTCAGTAGATGCCTTTGGTTCAGTGTGACCTAATCCACAAGAATCTTTTGGTCTCCTTGATGCTTCCATCAAATTCTCAACATGAGTCAAAGCTTCATTAGGTTTATTCAACCTTTCATTTAGTTCCTTCTCAGATCTCAAATCATCTTTCAATTGATTGTTCTCAGATCTCAGATTCATCATTTCCATATCTTTCCTACTAATCTCCTGATTTGCAAGTTGCAGTTCATTTTCCATATCAACCTGATTGATTGTCATCATTTGCGCATAATTTGTGTCCTTTCATCAAGTCTGACAGTTATCACTCTTTTATCTTCTTCTGGCATAGCTTTGTCATCTTCAGCTTTCTTCTTTTATTCCACTACTTCACATGGTCTCACTGTCTGCATTTATTGTTCTCTTTTCAAGTTTCTGACTTCTTCACATAGTACATTGTTCTTTTCCAGTAGATCTGCAATTGCTACATCGCTCTCAGTAGAATCTCCATTCTAAAATAGATTTGCAGTATCATCTTCCTGATAATGAGTATCATTCATTTTTTTGGACAAATCTCTCCTAGCTGTCAATGATTTCTTCAATTCCTGTCTTGCTATCTCAAGCTGATGTAATTCTAGTTGAATCTTGATCTTTTGATTCTCAATGACTTTACCCAACTTGTAAACCTCCATCTCAGGATCTATACTCACAAGCTGATTAAAATATTTTGTAGGAGAACTGTGCTCTGATACCAATTGTCAGAAGTACAATAATGGGAAAGCAAGATACTGAGAGGGGGGAGGGTGAATCAGATCTTAAAACTTCATTACTTAAAACAAATTGATCCACATTCATACATATATGAATTTAACCTAACATCAGATAGCATCAACAATATGAAATGTATAACCCATAACACAGAATTTTGGTAACCCAGAAACCCAAATAGGTAAAAATGGGGTGGGGATGACACCCACAAAATCTTCACTACTGCAGCAATAAAGTGTGCCTGTTAGGGCTACAAGAGTTTAATTACAAAATGCAATCTACCTGGTTAAAGGTCTATTCGGTTAAGAACCAAAGATCATTACAATCTACCTTGTGAAAGGATTTCAACTTACAATAAAGTAAGCACTTGGCTAAGAGATTTTAAAGTAGGTCTGTTAGAACCAATCTATTAAGAGATTTCACTTGATACACTTGTTAGAATGTTTCAAGTAGTGATCCTTCGTTATGCACTCAGATGCTGATGACAAATCTACTCTTTCCAATACCTTATGTGATCTCACAATGTGATATGTCTTTACTTTGCTCTTCACTACTCTGTCATTCTGCTTGATCTAGGCTTCTTCTCAAAATAGCTCACTGTTCATCTTTCATGAACACAACAACCCTTCTCTCTATATCTCACTTACTAGGGTTAGAAGCAATCTTATATGTCTTTACGGATCTGTTGGCGAGATCTAGATCAACGATCAAGATCTAATATTTATGCCTCCGATGCATTCTGATTTCCTGATTGGCTCCATGCCTGCATAGTATAAAACAATTGAATGCGTAAATAACTCAGTAGATAAATATTAAATGTGTACATATGTCAGCTCAAATCTCATACAAGTTGGCCTAAATATTTCACCTCAAAGTTTGAATCAATCCTGACATGTATGCAAAAACTGTTCTACTCGGCACTTAACATCTCTATCACTCGACACTTAATATTCTACTCGGCTCGACATGATGTAACTCAAAAACCTGTATTCCTACTTAGAAATGTTGCTCGACCTTGAATAGTTTTAGCTCAACCACAATGATAACCAACTAAAACTGCCTAAGTAAATGAATAAGTGTAGGTCACTAATCATCAATCAAAACTTTAGGGATTAACATATGATACATCTATCCAGTGAAGGGATTAAAGATTGAAGACAACCACTCTGCATGAAACAAATCTAAGCTATTTTTGAGCTTAACAAGAGCCAGACATTTGTAATAGTTACATTAGGAAAGCTTGATGAAACTATATATTTCATATTGTATTAGTGATAGTATAGTATGATAATGTAGTATGTTGCCATCAATGCCAAAGGGAGAGATTGATGACATGTAATTGATTGAATGTTTGAAGATGTTAAGTTGATCACCGAAATGCAGAAGGATAATGCAAGACATTAAATCAATTAATGGATTGTATTGTCATTGATGTCAACTTGATATAACCTAATCGGTTATAATCAAAGTGTCAAAGACTTCAGAGGATCAGAGAGATAAAGATTATGCTTTCTATAATTCATAAAAGATAAGCATTCACATTATGACTATAAACACTGACGAACAGTGGAACCTAACGGATAGAGATCACCGATAGTCAAGTCACAGTGATGCCTGAGAAAGAAAACTGATGAGCATTACCGATGAGTAGAATCACAAGCAACATGACAGCCAGAAACATAGAGTAGACTGATGGAGAAGCCCGAGGAGAATTGGAGTGTTGACCAACGCTATCAAAGAGTTAAACCAAAATTAACTTGAGTTTATAAATGACAAAATATCTAACTGGAAGAGCTAAATATACAGTTAACTGGTAGTTATCATTGTTTTCATCGACAAGATAAGCTAGATTTAAGTGATTGATTTAAAGTTGTTTTGTCCAGTTGGCAAGATCTCAGTGAGATAAAATGAGAGTTTTTATTTAAATATAATTGGTGGGAATTGTGGATCACGCCAAGATCAAGAAGATCAAGAACCTAACAACAGTGATATCATGTCTATTTAAGAGACAACTCAATTCATTACGAATTGGTTTGGGTGAAGGAATGAACAAGAGGATGCTAAAGAGAAATTGATGAAGAGAAACTTCATACAGTGCTGATCAACAAGACGAGGAAAGAGCTAAAGAATTATGCAGATACCGAGCAACAAAGCACAACATCACCGAGAAGAATCAAAGTGGAACAAAGGTATAAATAGAGTTATATTGATCATAATAGTTTGTGAGATTACAATAGATCTAAAAATCTGTAAGTATAGTTGTATATGTGAACATATCATACTATTTCAGTTTAACCATTGTTTCAGAAAGTCTCTTAACCGAGTGGGATTCAAAAACCCTTTCTATATTGAGATACATCCAATGGAGTATCAAAAGGTTTGTTCATGAAGATAGCATGAGATGCCAGATACCTATTGAAAGGCCAAGTGAGTGTTTGATCAGGGATGGTAGCATAGAGATGCCTGATATCAAGTGACAGACTAAAATTTTAAATCCTCTAACAAAGTCACACCTAACAGTGTGTTTGTAACCTTTAACAGGGTTGGATCTTCACCGATCTCACTTCAGGAGAGTGAAAATTTTGGGTTATCGGTCCCAAGTGGTTTTTCCCTTAACATGGTTTCCATGTTAAAAATCCATGTGTCAATGTGTTTATGAGTAATTACTTTAGTGATTTTCATTACACTTAACTTAATTGGATTGATCGGTATATGCTAGATAATTTACTGTCTTTTGATAAATTAACAGACTACTAATCGGTAAATCTACAATAGAAGGTTTTACAAAGCATTTTGAGGAGTAGTAATTTGATATAAGTATTTGGAGGCATTCATCTTATAGGACTGAAGATAAATAGAGGTATAATGTTGTGGTACTAAGTTTTAAGGGTTGATTATTGGAATATTTTTGATGCCACTGATTCACCCCCCTCTCAGTTATTACTAACAATCATCCAGTAGTCGATTCCCAAGCATAGAAAATTTCTTCTCATCTTGTTCTTCCAACTGTCAAAGTTTTCAGGATCAAAATTCAAACTATCCTTCCTATAGAATGCCATCTTCAGGATCACCTCAAGCTATTAAAATTTCTCTCTAAGGACCAGTAGCTCTGATACTGGAATTGTTAGGAATAACAGTCCACCAACACAATTAAGGGGGGGGGTGAATCAATTGTGAGACAAATTATTAAACATTAAGCTTTAGAAACAAAACTTTAATTCAAATGATAACACAATAAATGCCAACACAATAAAATAATCCTTTGTTGTCGAGAAAACCATGTTAAAGGTAAAACCCCGATGGAAATTAGCACCCACAAATAATTTACTGAGAGTATAGTATCCCTGTTAAAAGATTTTTCCCTGTTAGGAGCTTATTGATGCATTACAGTACACAGTCCCTATTAAAGGACATACCTTGTTAGGAGTCAAGAGTAACAGTGGGCTCACTGTCTAAACAAGTTTAAATCCACCCTTAGGACTTATAGTCTGAAATACAAGTGTATATAGGAAATACACAATCCAGTGAACTGCCTGATAGCAACTGTCTTTGCTTGGTCAATTCCAATGAAGTACCATAATCACATCCTCTACTTTACATATAGAAGATAAACAAGATCGCAAATTCCACACTTCATTGTCTTTATCTCAATCACATACTCTTATGCTTTTCAAAAAGATCTCTCATATATATCCTATTACAATAATTAATTAGGTCAGCCAATTAGGCTTTCCCAATATATTGTTGGAAAGTGACAATGCAAGCAATTGTTATTTTGTCATTGCTGTCAAACCTTAACTGGTGAGACTATTGTTATCTATTTGAGTACCATATCTACTATTGGTGAAGAATATTTAACAAGAAGACCAAGTGAATGGTTGAGTTAAGGCAATTAAAAGGGTACTTGATCAGTTCGCACTCTAGCAAAATATTTAGTTGTTTATCTTTCAAAGATAGTTTTTCTGGTTGTTCTGTGCCGAGCAAAGTTGCTTATGCCAAGAAAAGTTGCTTGTGCCAAGAAAATTTGTTTGTGAAGAGCAAAGTTGTTCAATGCCGAGCACTAGTGAAATTGCCGAGTGGAAACATTGATGTTGGCCGACTTACAGTATTTGGATTAATGATGAGATTTAAGATCTCTGGCCGACTTAGTTAATTTTATTGGGATATATAATGTTAATTAAAGATTGATCCACATCATTTAATGTATGGGTAACCGTAATTAATGCATAGTTTCAAGATTTAATTAGAGACTACTTTGGAGAAGTAAATGTAATGCAAAGATGGAATGATCCTTTGGATCTGACCTAACCTAAGATCTACGATCTTGTTTAAGTGGCAAAAGATTTATCTGACCTAGACAGAGAGGTATATGATAACCTCAAGGGGTTATTCATTAAGGATGCTGTAGTGTGCTGCTGAATGTGGAAGTACATGTGTGTATGCAAGAGGATTGCATAGTTGATTTACTGTTTGGCATGATCTAGTAGAGAAGGCTGAATACAGAAGCAGAGAGTTACATGTGTGATTGCTTGACGGATTTCCAAGCAAATCAAAAGGTTGAAATAACAATGCAGGCTATCCAGTAAGTTAACATCAGAGCTGTAATTGGATCTGAATTGCAAAGTAAGTTGTATGTATCAGATCACAACTACTGATTACTTTTTAACCATTGTATCAGTTAAATCCTTTAACAAGGTTGACCTAACAGTCATTTGTATAAATCCTTTAACAAGGTGACATTCAGGTGGAATGTTCTAAGTCCTCTAACAAGGCCACTCCTGACAAGGTGATTGAATCCTTTAACCAGGTCACACCCAACAGTGTGTTATTGTAACCTTTAATAGGGTTGGCTCCTCACAGAGCTCACTTCAGAAGAGTGAAAACTTGGTAGCATGTTAGTGGTGGTTTTCCCCATATTGGGTTTCCATGTTAAATACTTGTGTCAACTTGTGTGAATGCTTATGGTTTGTTTTACTGTTATATTTCTACAAGCAATTTCATTAGACAGTAAACTACATGATTAGAGTTGTTGACATATGCTACTGCTGCTAAGTAGATCTGAAATACAGAAAAGTTTTATTTGCTACATCTAGACCTGAGGATAACTGATTCACCTCTCCCCTCTCAGTTATTCTAAATTCATTCTAACATATAAAAATAATTGATTAACCTCTTTCTAAAATACATACGGTACCTATAACAAGTAAACATCAATTATAATTCATCAAATATAATCTAAAATATGTAATCCACGCTCACAATCCATAATACACGTTATATCTTTGAAGTGGGCCACAAATAGGTCTTCTCCAAAACACACACCACAAATGACATCACCAAGAGCTCTACGACTTGAAAAACATATTAAATATTCCTTATCATGTCTTTTGTCATCCCTTAAGCTCACATAACCTGGATTCATATTGCTCGTAAGTTATACTAAAAACATAGAGACTAACTCTGTCAAAGATCACTGTTATTGTCCAACACATAGTCTTCACTAAAACATCTGTAACTCATCTAATAGACAATATTAAGCTGTGCCACCTTAGAAATAAGATCACCACACATCCTTGTACACATCATCATTTTCTGAATCAACTGTACAGTACATGTACACCTCTGTCAGTAATCAAGCAATAGTAATAACCAGTCTGTTCTGCATCCATAGAAACATATGTTGACATTAATGAAAAAACATTAATGCCAACAACATCATCAAAAACCAATTCCAACAAAACTTCTATTGGGCAATGGAGGAAAAAGAGGCAATGATGTTTTCACTGGGTGCAATAGCTAACTCTATCTCATAATGGATTTACATATGTCTAGTTAACCCAAAATTATGGGACTAATTCATATTGTATCATTCTTTCACTATCTTTCCCATTGTACCAAGTGTTGGCTTGTTTGCTTGGCTTATTGGATTGGTGTTCTGGATTAGGGAATACAATTTCTTATTTTGAGTTTTGTATTATTATACATTAAAATAAGATTATTATTTGTTTAGATGATATATGTGTTTTGAGGGAATCCCTTAATTTTTACTTTTTGTATCGGTAGTCAGACTGATTTTTTTGTTTTATGGGACCAAATTCCAATTTCATAATTTATTTTTCGCGTCAATATGACAATTTGAGAACCATATTATGGGCGCAAAATATTACTATGTATTGTGGAATCAAAACTTAACCTTTTCTATTATATAAAAACTATAAGCATTCTACAAGAAACAAACAAGATATATTCTAATCTAGGATGCCATGATCTCCAAACTTGAATTGAAGTAGTGATAACCTTCATCTACTAAACCTACATAGATGCAAGCAATCAGAATGTTAACCAAAGTGACATGGCCCTGTAACATTTCTTCAAATAGTTTGTGCATAAAATACAATAATTGAATTCCACAAGACAAGATTTCATTCTGGTATCTTTTCAAACAAGACTACAAATGAAAAGAATAAAGTCTGGAAATATGGAAATTCTAGGTTTTGTTGAGTGTTATCCCCAGCCATATACTTAATCATTATAATCTTTGTTGATTCGATTAAATCCATGTCCTGCGGAAACACATTGTATCGCTGCACAAGCTCGTTGATCGAACTGTACTTGTTGTAATTGCACAAAAAGATCCGAACTAAAATAAATAGATCAAATAAAATTAATCTAGACGTGCATAGAATATTTTTGATAATTAGATAAAATAAAATGAAATCAAATGAAACCATCCCACAAATTGGATCATAACCAACAAAGGCACTTCAAATATAGGGCACTGACAGATAAAGCATGATTGTAAATAGAAATGCACACACTAATGAGAAAATATTTCCAAGGGATGAATCAAATCTATAAACTTTAATACAATTAAATTAATGATGTTTATCTTCACTAATGGATTAGGTGTGAGTGGCTGCGAGACTCCACCAAGAATTACAATTGACCTCTTTGTAGGTGAATGTTCTATGTGATATTATTGTGACCTAAAACTCTTCCATGCCTTCGCCAAAAAAAATGATGTAAACAAAGTACCCATAATAGAAATGCGTAAAGGAACTATAATAGAAATTACAAGAAGTACATTCTTCCTTTATTATATGACTACTATCACACATCATAAGCATTCAATTGAATTGAATCAGGTCTGGCTAAGAAAAGTAGTCTTCAAGCTTAATAGATCACTAAACCACAATCTAAAGATAGTGGGAATATGATTCTGCGCTGCACTTGTTCGATTGACCACCACTTGAGAATGTTAGACAATAGAGTCTTTTGGTCGTAAGCCTTGGAAATAATTGCATAACTCAATCAATCCCACCACCATATACGTCACAACTTGATTCAACCTTAAAAATAAAATGGGCAAAGTTTGCAGGAATATATATAAAGATGATGGCATGAGTTATAGCCATGAATATGACCTAAAATTTATGGAAACAAACTTCAATATATTCTTAGCAGACAAGGCAATTCATATCATAAAAAAAGATATGTACACAGGGGAAGGCTAAAAAATCAAAACCCAATGGCAGAGATGGAAGTTTTTTCGTTGACCGACCTCAGTAAAATAAAAGCATAGCAACCAAGGAAAGCTGTGCATGTTTGATTTCGGGTATAACTTGGGGTTAAATAAGTCCACCCAATGCTTGCCCACGACCCAAGCCATGAGCAATAGTTGTGCCCCTGCTTCAAACTAGGTGATGTTGTTCCATGCGCGACCCATAAAAATTTGCACCACCACCATTATTATGCATCGTCCATGAATCAACTCCGCCTCTCTGTACTATTTTAGCTTATTTGGGTTCCACCCTAACCCTAGCAGGTCGAACAATATAAAACAATTTGATCTAGAAATGAAACAATCTGAAACCATCTATGGACGATGTTAACAACGAATGCTAACCAATGATTCAAGTCACAACAGTTACCAATTTTACAGGTCAAAAGTGATTAAAAGAACTGAATAAAATGATTAAAAGGGAAGAATTTTAAGATTACCTAACCTTGAGACTGCCTCTAAAATCTAACCAATGCTATTAGCACTGTGGTTTTGGAGTCTCTGAGAAGTTGGAGACTGATGATTAAGCTCTTTCTCTTCGTAGCCACCACTTGAATTTCTTCCATGATCTTTTTCATGACTCCAAAATTGCAACCTCCAACATTTTTGAGAATTTGTGCCTCCAGTTCCCTGCCCACCAATTTTCTACAAACAAACTGGAGACACAAAAGAATCCCATCTCCCATCCTCAAAATGACCACCTTCCAGTATGCCATGATGATCATTTTTATTTTATACACCTCTTCCACACACTCGCTCAACATTTACAAAACTGTCGGTCTCTCTAGTGTGCGCCAGAAACAAGAAAAAGGAGCAGAACTACAAAATTTATTTATCCCTCTTTCTTGATTGCTATAAAAGTATCGTAGTTATTGCATATCAACTACTGCAAAGCATACCAACTACTACAAATTATTTTACTACACTGTTCCTTTCTCTTGACACTCGCGCCATCCCACTTATTGCATATGTTTATTATACGTACTATTTTTCAAAATAAATAGCTTTATAAAACATTGATAATTAATCATGAAAATATTATTATTATTATTTGTTATATAATTTTTTAAGATAAATTTATTTCCACAAACTAAACTAATTATAAAAAGTAAGACGAATATGACAACTTTCATTCATATCAAAGAAATCATATTCACATATCTTTAATTTGATGTAAAACAAATTATTATTCGTAAAACTTTAATTTACATTCCCAATATCAATTATAAACAAGAGAGAAATAAAACAACTTTAATTTGTATAAAACAAATTAATCTCACATATTAGTACAACTTTAATTTCATATCACTAAAAAATATTAATACAACTTTAATTCACCTTCAAATACTATTTAACATAAATTTAAAGATGGGGATTAAATAATATAAATTTAAAGATTGGGATTAAACAAGACAAGCCCTTAATGATTTTGCCAACAAGTAACTTTAATGTACTCTTTTAGATATGATAAAAGCTCGGAGACATTATGTAATACTCATTATTATGTAATACTCATTATTAACAATATAAAGTCAACACCATCACATGAAACTTAGTAACCTTAATATTATTATTCTTTTTTATACAAACTTCTTTCAATTTAATATCTATATTCTTTTTTTAAAATTTTCCAAAAATTTAATAAAGCTTAATATTATTATTCTCTTGTGGAAATAAAGGAGACATGACGTTTACTCTCTAGCTTTACACCTCATAGCCATAAATCTTGTTGCTCATTAGGGAACCAAAAAAATCCCCCACATATGGGAAAATGCTCAAACAAAAAATTAATATGGGAAGATATTGGAATTACTAAAGAGATTTTATGGCTGCTTATTTTATTGTATTGTATTTTAATATTATTTAATTATTTTTAAAATTATAAAAAAACGAAATCCCTTGTGAATCTTCTGTATCAAAGAAAATTATAGAGAATAAGAATATCTATATGATTTGATTATGCCTACACTTTATTAGATAATGGGCATATTTTTGACTAGTTGCTTTTTAATGAGTAGGGTAGAAAGGTATCTTTATGACGACATTAGCAATAAAAGGTAGCATGAACATTCATATATATTCTAAATATTAATAATTACTTTAAGTAAGTGTAAATAATTATCAAACAATTGATTTAGAATATAGAGTTAAAATAACAATACAATAAATAAAAAAATATGATTGTTAAATAAGATGATAGAGACATTTAGATTCAAGATCAATTATTAATAAATGACATTGATAATATTTTGAAATGTTCCACTAATATCATAAAATTGTTTGTTTCGAGTTAATGAATATCTTTTAGAGTCTAATTTGACACAATTTTCTTTTCGTATGTTTGGTTATCAATTTCAACTTATTGTAAACTTGATCTTAATGTTTGGATCTAATCTAGGGTGCCAACAAATGATTACTCGAATTTGTTCATCTTCACTTATTAAATATTTGAAAATTTAATGTGGTGCCTAGGGACATTGTTGATGAGCTTATCAACTTAATAAGAAAATAATTTCTTGTAATTCAAATCCATTGTTTGATTGAATTAATAATGATGAGAAAAAATGAAGAGAATGTTTTCCATCATGTAGATAACCTTATGATGATGTGGATTCAATTCTGTTTTGCCCTTCAAAATTGAGGCCTACTTTCATGATTCTCTTAATTAATCCTCATAGTTGTTTTAGTGCATAATGAATATCTTAAATAACATGGCATGATAACATGTTGCATGAAACATGTTCTAAGCTAGGTTGGCTCATAATGACTAGTAGAACAAGTGCCACATAGTGGCTAAGTATTTGCCTATAATTAATTATTGTTATAATATTGATATAATTTAATTAAGTATAATAATTTTTAATTTTATTAGAATTAATAATCTTGATGACATGTAACTGATTGAATGTTTGAAGATGTTAAGTTGATCACCGAAATGCAGAAAGATAATGCAAGACATTAAATCAGTTAATGGATTGTATTGTCATTGATGTCAACTTGATATAATCTAATAGGTTATGATCAAAGTGTCAAAGACTTCAAAGAATCAGAGAGAAAAAGATTATGCTTTCAGTAATGCATAAAAGACAAGCATTCACTAAGTGACTTCAAACACCAATGGCTAGTGGAACCCGACGGACAAAGATCACCAAAATTTAAGTCACAGTGATGGCCGAGCAAAGAAACTGACGAGAATTACCGAAGAGCAGAATCACAAGCATTACCGACGACCAGAATTATAGTGTTAACCGATGAGCAAAACTTTGCAGTGAAGCCTGAAGGACAGACAACCCCGACGGAGAAGCCCGAGGAGAACTGGAGTGTTGACCGAAGCTAAGAGTTAAAATACCAAAGTTAACTGGAGTTCAGAAATGACAAAATATCTAGCTGGCAAAGCTAAAGATAGACTTAACTAGTTGTTATCATTGTTTTTATCAACAAGATAAAGCTAGAGATAAGTAAAAGATAAAAAGTTGTTTTATCCAGTTGTCAAAGAGTTTTCTACGAGATAAAACATGAGTTATGCTTTAAATCAGGATTGGCTAAGATTGCAGATCACACCAAGAACAAGAAAATCAAGAACCTAAAAATGGATCATGTCTATAAAGAGACAACTTAATTCATTATGAATTAAGGGAAATGAATGAAAAAGAGGATGCTGAAGAGAAACTGATGAAGAACAACTTCATACAGTCTTGATCAATCAAGTTGAGGAAAGAGCTAGAGATTTTTGCGGACACCGAGCAACAGAGCATAGCATCACCGAGAAGAAACAAAAGTGGAGCAAAGGTATTGAATAGATATATTAATCAGAATGGTTTAATGAGCTTACAATAGATCTAAAAATCTATAAGTATAAGTTGTATATGTGAACATATCATACTGTTTCAGTTTAACCATTGATTCAGAAAGTCTCTTAACAGAGCAGGATTTGAAGATCCTTTCTATATTGAGATACATCTCAAGGAGTATCAAAAAGTTTGATCATGAAGATAACATGAGATGCCAGATACCATTTGAAAAACCAAGGTTTGGTCATAGAAGGTAGCACATAGATGCCCGATATCAAGTGACAAACTAATCTTTTAAATCCTCTAACAAGGTCACACCTAACAGTGTGTTTGTAACCTTTAACAGGGTTGGATCTTCACCAAGCTCACTTCAGAAGAGTGAAAAGTTTGGGTTACTGGTCCCAAGTGGTTTTTCCCTTAACAAAGTTTCCACATTAAAAATCCATGTGTTAATGTGTTTATGAGTCATTACTTTAGTGTTTTGCATTACACATAACTAATATGGATTGATCGGTATACTCTAAGTAATTTACTATTTTTTGGTAAATTGAAAGACTATTATTCGGTAAACATTAAGAATAAGGTTTAACAGAGCACTCTGAGTAGTAGTTATTTATTAAGTATATTTGAAGGCATACATCTTATAGGACTGAAGATAACTAGAGGCTTAATATTATGGTACTAAGTTTTTGGGTTGATTAATTAGAATATTTTGAGGCCACTGATTCACCCCCCTCTGAGTTATTACTAAAAATTGGTATTAGAGCTTGTGTGCTTAGAAAGTGAGTTTAACAACTCAAGAAAAAGATCACAAGATGAACAAACGAGATGTTCCCAAGTTGAATAAAGACAACTTTGCATCATGGCAAAGCAGAATAAGACTCCACCTATCAGGTATTGGTAATGATGTTAGTCAACACCTCGATACTGAATATGTGTTGCCTACAGGACCTCATACTCTTGAGAAATTAAGAGAAAAGCATGAGCATATTTGCATGATCTGATAGAACTTGCCTCATCACTCTTTGATTATGAGTTTGAAGATGTCAAAACCTGCACCTCTGCAAAGAAAATGTGGGATAAGTTGAATCTGGTACATGGAGGAGATGCTAATGTACTAAGAGCCAAGGCAGAAAGCCTAAGAGGGAGGTTTGATGACCTAAGGATGAAAGAAGGAGAAAATATCACTTAGTATAGCTGTAAAATCAAAGAGGTAGTCAATGCTATCCGAGGAGTTGGAGGTGTACTTGAAGAGGAGACAGTGGTAAGTAAAATCTTAAGAACCTTACTGCCTATATATGCTATTAGAGTTTTTTTTATTCAAGAAATGAGAGAAGTTGGAAATAATACAGTTACTCTAGATAGTCTGATTGGTAGACTGATTTCATTTGAGATGAATAACTTTGATAATAATGTCTTACCATCTATAGAATCTGCATTCAAATCTTCTTTGAAAATAATTAATTCAAGTGATAGACCCACTATTAGGAATGATAGTGACAGTGATAATGAGGATCAAAGACTTGATGTGATTGACGCAGTAATGGCAAGAAGATTGTAGAGAGACAAAGGTAGATACAAAGTTAAATTACCACTTGTATGTTTTAATTGTAAAGAGGTTGGACACTTTGCTATAAGATGTCCAAATAGGAGAAAAGATGACAGAAGTAATGACAGGTCATATTAGAAGAAGTTTGATAGAGGTGATAACAGAGATTACCGAAGCAACTAGAAATTTGAAAGAAGAGATACCCGAGACTACAAGGACAAAGGAAAGAAAGCTTGTTACCTAGCTTAGAACAAAGCCGATGACACTGACACCAAATCTGAAGAAGACATTGAGATGGTATTTGTAGCCATGAAGGATGATTCAGATGATGAAGAAGAAAGGTATGTAGAAATTGCACTCATATCTAAAGTTAGTAAGAATGATGTCTGGATCATAGATAGTGGATGCACTTACCACGTGACCGGTGATAAGAAAAAGTTTGAAACTTTTGAATACTATAATGGTGGTAAAGGAACCATAATGTTGAATAACCTGAACAAATGTGAAAATGTTTACTGGGTAAAAGAAATGAATTATAATCTATTAAGTGTTTCACAGTTGAACAATACAGATTACCGAGTAGCATTTGAGAATAAGAAGGCAAAGATCTTCAATGAATTAGGAAGGTTGATTGGAACTGGTGAGAAGACAAAAGGTAACCTTTTCTATCTTGAAAAAATTAACACCACTTGTTTAATGGATAGAAATGAAGACATATGGTTGTGGCACAAAATATTGTGTCATGTGAATTTTGACAACATGATAAAGATACGCAATAAAAGGAATATAAAAGGCTTGCCGAGCATGACAAGGCCCGAGCATATTATGTGCAAGAACTGTGAAACAGGTAAGATGACAAAGTCTAGTTTCAAGAGTAAAACCCATACATCTAATGCAATTATAGAATTAGTCCATACTGATCTATGTGGACCCATGAGGACAAAGAGTTACTATGGAGATAGGTATTTCATTCTCTTTATTGATGATTATTCTAGAATGATGACAGTTATGTTCTTAAAAGATAAATCAGAAGTATTCAAGATGTTTAAATCGTATAAGGCTATGGTAGAAAAACAAAGTGATAAGAAATTGAAATGCTTAAGGTCAGATAGAGGAGGGGAATTTATTTCAAATGAATTCACTAACTATTGCAATGAGCATGGAATTAAAAGATAAGTTTCTGCACCAAGAACACCACAACAATATGGAATTGCTGAGAGGAGAAACAAATCAATTGTTGACTGTGCAAGAACATTGATGATTGAGAAGAGCATCGCTCAAACTTTGTGGAGGGAAGCTATCATTACAACTGCCTACACATTAAACAAAGTACAATTGAAGAAGGACACAAAGAAGACACCCTATGAGCTTTGGTATGGTTATACACCCAATGTAAGTTACTTCAAAATCTTTGGTAGTCAATGTTATATTTTGAAGGATGATAGAAATAGAAAGCTTGACTCCAAAAGTGATGAAGGTATCTTTCTAGGGTATTCCACCAAAAGAAAGGCTTATAAATGTCTTAACAAATCATCTAACAAGATCATTGAAAGTGCAAATGTGAAAATAGATGAATTTGCAGTAAAGAATAATAAGGAAAGCAGAAAAGAACTAGAGGACTACAACAGGTTTGTTTATACTGAACCTGACACTCTACCTGAGCAACAGTGTATCTCTCCCAAGCAACAGAACATTGCACCCGAGCATCAGGCTAGAATTACCAAAAATTAGGATAATACTCAAGATGATGTACCAAGCGATGGAGATTAGAACAAAGGTCAAGAAGATGATCAGAATGATGGACAAAGAGACGAACCAAAAATTTCCAAGTATGTCCAAAGACAACATCCACAGAATAAAATCATAGGAGACAAGAAGGCTAGAATGAGAACAAGAAGTGAGTCACTAAACACTAGATGTTTACTTTGTGATTTTGAGCCTAAATCTGTTAATACTGCACTTGAGAATGAGGAATGGGTCAGTGCTATGAATGAAGAAATAGAACAGATTAAAAATAATAGTACATGGACACTAGTACCAAGGCCAGATAGAAAGAATGCCATCGATACGAAATGAATATTCAGAAACAAGCTGAATGAGAATGGAGAAGTCTAAAGAAACAAAACAAGATTAGTACACAAGGGGTATGCACAAGAAGAAGGTATTGATTATGGAGAAACCTTTGCACCCGCAGCTAGAATAGAAGGAGTAAGAATCTTACTTTCTTATGCTGCATTCAAAGGATTCAAGGTATACTAGATGGATGTCAAATCTTCATTCCTAAATGAAATACTTGAAGAAGAGGTATACATTGAACAACAAGAAGGGTTTGTTGATCCAGACAAGAGAAACATGGTATGTAGACTACATAAATACTTGTATGGATTGAAACAAGCACCTAGAGCTTGGTATGAAAGACTTCACTCCTATCTCATTAGCATTGATTTTGTAAGAACGAGTGAAAATAACAATTTGTACTTAAAAGAAGATACCGATGGTAATATTCTGATTGCTAAAATTTTTGTTGATGATATCATTTTTGGGGGAAATGAAATGTTATGCAAATCCTTTGCTGATGAAATGAGAAAAGAATTTTAAATGTCTATGTTTGGAGAGATCAAATTATTTCTTGGTCTACATATTATTCAACAAGATGCAGGCATATATATCACTCAGTCCAAATACATCAAGGAAGTGTTGAAGATATTCAAGATGGAGGATTCCAAGCCAGTTGGAACACCTATGACTACTGGATGTAAGCTGACAAAAGAAGACAAATCAAATGAGGTAAATTCGACCTTTTATAGATCAATGATTGGAAAACTAATGTATGTTGTTCATACCATACCAGATATAGCACATGCAGTTGGAATAGTTGCAAGATTCTCTGCTAATCCCAAAGAATCACATATGACTACTGTCAAGAGAATTCTAAGATATCTGAAGAACACCGAGGACTATGGCTTATGGTATAAAAGAGAAGGAAAATTTGAGCTAAAATTCTATACACATGCTGATTGGGCTGTAAACATTGATGACCAAAAGAGCACAACTGAAGGAGCATTCTTCATGGGTGATAGACTTGTCACATGGATCAACAAGAAGCAAGGATGCATCTCTCAGTCTACTGCAGAAACAAAGTATGTGGCTGCTGCTGCAAATTTCTCCTATATTGCATGGATCAAATAGTTGATGGAAGGTATGAATATGAAGATTCTTGAACCAGTGATTATCTATTGTGATAATACCAGTGCAATTAAGATTTCTAAAAATTGAGTCATGCATGCTAAGACTAAGCATATTGCTATCAATTATCACTATCTAAGAGAACAAGTGCAAGAAAAAGAGGTGATACTGGAATATGGTCAATCAAAGGAACAATTAGTTGATATATTTACTAAGCCATTATCGAAGGATACATTTGAGTACTTGAGATAGAGACTAGGGGTACAACCCTTGTCTATCAGTCAGTAAGCTGACTAGGAGGCTACATCAGCCTACACACAATCATAAGATCATTCATGTTGATACAAGCACTGAGATGAACAACAAAAAATACATATGTACACAGCAAGGTACAAATATGCACCGAACACCAGAGACATTGTATTGATGATGGATAGGGAAATTTAAGGAATATATTATATAAAGGGATGGAAGATGATATAGAAGAATTGTTTGGAATTGTTGTCAAAGAGAGAGATTATATCATTATCATATTATATCATTATCCATGAAGAGAAGTTCCTATGAATAAAAAGGAAAAGTTAATCAATGTTCAAACAGAGAGATTGATTACATATGAAATATCCATCTAAGGGAGAGAAGTAATAAAGGGATAGATTATTGTCAAAGGAAAAAGAGATTATCAAGAAGAGGAATAGTCAAGGCAGAGCACATATCAGAACATAGATAGAAGCTGCTACATCTATCCAGTGAAGGGATTGAAGATTGAAGAATCCACTTTGCAAGAAACAAATCTAAGCTATTTGAGCTTATCGAGAGCCAGACATTTGTAATAGTTACAAAAGGAAAGATTGATGAAATTGTTATATTTCATATTGTATTGTTAATAGTATAATATGATAATGTAGTGTGTTGCCATCAATGCCAAAGGGAGAGATTGATGACATGTAACTGATTGAATGTTTGAAGATGTTAAGTTGATCACCGAAATGCATAAAGATAATGAAAGACATTAAATTAGTTAATGGATTGTATTTTCATTGATGTCAACTTGATATAATCTAATTGGTTATAATCAAAGTGTCAAAGACTTCAGTGAATCAGAGAGAAAAAGATTATGCTTTCAGTAATGCATAAAAGACAAGCATTCACTAAGTGACTTCAAACACCGATGGCTAGTGGAACCCGACAGATATAGATCACTGAAAGTTAAGTCACAATGATGCCCGAGCAAAGAAACCAATGAGCATTACCGAAGAGAAGAATCACAAGCATTACCGATGGCCAAAATTATAGTGTTAACCGACGAGCAAAAATTTGCAATGAAGCCCGAAGGACAGACAACCGCAATGGAGAAGCCCAAGGAGAACTGGAGTGCTGACCGAAGCTAAGAGTTAAAACACCGAAGTTAACTAGAGTTCAGAAATGACAAAATATCTAGCTGGCAGAGCTAAAGATAGACTTAACTGGTTGTTATCATTTTTTTTATCGACAAGATAAAGCCAGAGATAAGTAAAAGATAAAAAGCTGTTTTATCTAGTTTTCAAAGATTTTTCTACAAGATAAAATAGGAGTTATGCTTTAAATCAAGATTGTCTAAGATTGCGGATCATGCCAAGAACAAGAAAATCAAGAACCTAGAAACGGTGATATCATGTCTATAAAGAGAAAACTTAATTCATTATGAATTAAGGGGAATGAATGAAAAAGAGGATGCTGAAGAGAAACTGATGAAGAAAAACTTCATACAGTCCTGATCAACCAAACTAAGGAAAGAGCTAGAGATTTCTGTGGACACTGAGAAATAGAGCATAGCATCACCGAGCATAAACAAAAGTGGAACAAAGGTATTAAAAAGATATATTGATCAAAATGGTTTAATGTGCTTACAATAGATCTGAAAATCTGCAAGTATAAGTTGTATATGTGAACAGATCATACTGTTTCAGTTTAACAATTGATTCAGAAAGTCTCTTAATCGAGAAGGATTTAAAGATCCTTTCTATATTGAGATACATCCCAAGGAGTATCAAAAAGTTTGATCATGAAGATAGCATGAGATGCCAGATACCATTTGAGAAACCAGGGTTTGGTCATAGAAGGTAGCATAGAGATGCCCAATATCAAGTGACAAATTAATCTTTTAAATCCTCTAACAAGGTCACACCTAACAATGTGTTTGTAACCTTTAACAGGGTTGGCTCTTCACCGAGCTGACTTTAGAAGAGTGAAAATTTTGGGTTACCGGTCCCAAGTGGTTTTTCCCTTAACAGGGTTTCCATGTTAAAAATCCATGTGTCAATGTGTTTATGAGTCATTACTTTAGTGATTTGCATTAGTATACTCTAAGTAATTTACTATTTTTTGGTAAATTGAAAGACTTCTATTCGGTAAACATTAAGCAAAAGGTTTAACAGAGCACTTCGAGCAGTAGTTATTTATTAAGTATATTTGAAGGCATACATCTTATAGGACTGAAGATAACTAGAGGCTTAATATTGTGGTACTAAGTTTCTGGGTTGATTAATTAGAATATTTTGAGGTCACTGATTCACCCCCCTCTCAGTTATTACTAACAAATCTAATATTAATAGAGAAGTGACCCATAATTTTTATAAGCAAACTAAAAATAAATTAATTATTTATGTAATAATTTTTAGTGAATTTAATTTTTTTTTAAAAATAATTATTTAATATAAATTTTTATAATGTATGAGACAATAATATGAAAAAATTTTTATGTTAAAATTTTTATTTTAAAAATAAATTATAGGTTTTTTCATTTTAATATCATTTATCATGTTTAAAATAATCTACATAAATGTTTGTATATTTATTATATAAAGTATATGTTACATAAGTTTTATATTTTTTAATTCTATTTACTCAATAAGGTGAAAATAAATTAGAATTTATTTAAATGTGGGTAGTGTGTCGGAAAAAGTTGCATTATGGAAATAGTGTTTCCAAGAAATTTGTGTATAAGACCCCAAACTTATTACCAATAAGCGTGAAGAAAAATAATTTTCATCATTTTATAACTTAAATATTTAACATGTATCCTTTAAAAAAATGTAAACGTTTTTAAAAAATAAAAAATACTGAATTGTAATTGGTTGAAATAACTTGTTTTAATAACTAGTTAAGAAAAACTCATTGCAATATTATCTAGCCTAACGACAAATACTAATAAGAGAGAAAGTTTATATTTTAAATTTGAATCTTGAATTTTAAGGATTATTTTTAAAGTTTGCAAGTTGACTTAGGTCAATCTTGCATCCTATGGCAATTATTTTCAAGGATTAAACTACTTGTTGAAGTATAGATTGAATGCAATGTAATTAGAGTCAATTTAAAGCTAAATAAGAATGCATAAGGATGGTTGAGCTAAACATGACGCAATATTGTGTCATTTATTTGTATATTATTGCAATAAGACATTTCCATCACGTTGAGCATAAAACTAAACAACAATTAGTATGGGTATACTATTTTTATCACTACAATTATAGACTTGGAAGATTAATATAAAAGGGACATCTAATGATAAAAATAATCAAATGTACAATGATCTTTAAATGCCTTAATTTTCTAATAATATTTTTACTAAGTAGTGAATATATATTTTTTCTTTATCCTACTTGAAAGCCAAGGAGCATTTCATTGTTTTAATTAACATTTCCTGTAAAACCCCCAAATAAATATTATTAGAGCTACTACTTTAATGGTTTGGTGTAATAATTATTCTTTGTTTGTAATGTTTTTATGGTAGAAATTTCACACCTTGCAAATTTTCTTTTAATTTTGTAATCTCTTCGATCTACTTATTCTTTATGCAATGTTAAGTGTACACATGGTATAACTTCTAAAATATTCCACGTAACTTGAAACATACATATTTCTATTTACACTTACTAAAAGGGACCAGTTACGATCATCTATTTCATCCATATTTCACTGCATTATATTTGAGATTGCATAAATGACCTAGATTAGATGTGTAGTTGTAGAAGTGACCAAAAAAATCTAAAATTTAAAAATAAAATTTTGGACACACTAATTATTCTCACTAAAAAACAATTTAACCCTTGGAGTTTTAATAAGGTCTTAGTAAACCTGATTTATTAGAACATTTAGAAACTATAATACATTTAAAAATATCTCTTATACATATTAAGGAACATCAAATTATTTTCTCATGACATAAACATCGACATTAGTATTTTGGGGCATACTATAAGAGTAATTGTTATTTTTAAATCTTTGTACAAAGCCATTTAATTGGAACCCTTAAGGTTTTGATCAAAGGGGAACATTTGAGACACTGGGAAACTCTTGACCACACAATCGGTTCCTTACATAGGGTTAAAAAATTGAGTTGAACAACATTGAAATTTAATATTAAAAAAACATATTCATAATACAAAACCTTATCCACAAATCATATTTCATTTCTTGTAAGGTTCAAATATTGAATTTTGGACATGATCTAGAAACCCTTGGGAGCAACATAGTTCAAGTTTATTATTTTGCTTCCAACATGTCTAATAAATTGTGGTTTTGGATTACAATTTAAAATTTATGATTAAAAATATGTATATCTATCTATTTAGTATTAAAATAAACTAAGTACTTTTATTTCCATTAATATTTGTTATTATTATAGATTAGGTTATTTATATAATATTATTTATCTTATTCCTTATATGTAATTTTTTTAATGAATACATTTGTCATATTCTACTAATTTATAAAACTATACACATCCACAAAAAAATATAGGAGGACAAAAGGTCTCTCCTTAAAGTCACACTGGTAGTGCCTGGAAACAAATATAATAGAAATGACAATAAACCCACTTAAGAGGCAATATCAACACCAATTGGAGGTGGAGATGGTCCTTGGTCATCCAGTTCTTCCCATACAACAATGGAGACTAGGGTGATTTTCCTAATGTAACACCCTCTATTAATATTAGCTTCTTCCTTCTCCTTATCCTTGTCATCATTCCTTATAGGTGAAATTGACAGAGCATTAAGAGAGACACTTTAAGGATCCATTCCAACTACCATCAACACCAATTGCTAACCAGCTGTTGCTATCACTAGTAGACAATCCTACCCTTCACGAGGGCCACCTAGAGGAAAATCCTTCACATGGGGTTGAGGCATAACACCATTGAGTTGAGATGCTCCTACCACTAAGTGGAAATGATGACCATGAGACTTAGGACACTAAGAGGATTGATCATAAAATATATGGCCATGTCTGTAGTTGTGGAGAAGAGAATGTGTTAGGAATAATACATTTGGGAAGGGAGGGGTGAATCAGTTGTATGCCAAATAATTAAACTTTAAACTTTAAACTAATTAATTAAATAAAATATTGACACTTAAAGAACAAACCCATAACAAAAGTATTTTGTTGTTGAGTAAACTTTGTTAAGGGAAAAACCCTAGTGGGGATGGAACCCAACACCAATAAATTTGGTACCAAATTGCAACGACAGTGCCATTGCAGTTTTTCTGTCACAACCTTGTCGTTGTCACAATTGCGACGATAGACCGTCGGAATTGCAATGACGACAAGGTTGTGACTGAAAAACTACAACGACACTGTCGTTGCAATTTGGTACCAAATGTATTAGTGCAGAAATAATGGACTAAAAATATTGTATCCCTGTTAGGAGATCTAGCCCTGTTAGGAGCTGATTATTACATCATAAGAGTTATATGCATCTTTGAATCATTGTATGCAACTTAAAATAACCTTTCTCAACCCAAATTTGATCTTGAGATTCAGAGATAAAGGTAATCTATGAGTCTCCAAATGTTTTGCTTTACTTGGCTTAAATCACGAGATCAAGCGACAACCCTAGATCTTTCAATGCAAAAATGGCCCACATTTAATCTCATTAGATTTGTCTTAACTAAGGTTCCATTCCAAGATTGAGCGATAAGGAAAATCATTGAGTCGCTGAACAAAAGTCCTGACTTTGGTGATATCTAAATAAGTGCCTTAACCATGGTTTCTTTAAGACATTTAGAGACAAAAGATTTCTCCCAATCGCTAAACTTTTTCTTTAACTCGTCTTAACTCACAAGATCTAGCAATAGCCTTTGATCTTTACCAGCATCGACGGTATGCACTTGATCTCCATATTTTAAAGGACTTAGCTGCTACTTAATGAGATTCAATGACTACCATCATTTGTTAAGTTTTTCACTTTATCTCTCAATCTCCAGATGTTCCAAACTTGACCATGATCTTCTTGAGATTTAGAGATGACCTTGAAACATCTTTGCTCTGAATCGCTGAATGTTAGGAACTAACCGCCGATTATCAGGAGACCTAGAGATAACTGCTCCACCAGATCACTGAACAAAAAGAGTTAACTACCACCCTTTTCAAGACTTAGAGACTTAAAAGAAATAAAAGAACCAGTGCATGAAGGGGCGAATAAAGGTCAACTTGAAAATATAAGAACTAGGGCATGATTTGGTAATTTAGACGACATAAACCCTACCAAAGACAAAAAAGATTTAGTATTTATGGTTCTTATGATGAACCATAACTAATTGAATGTTTGAAGATGTTAAGGTGATCACTGAAATGCAGAAAGATAATACAAGACATTAAATCAGTTAATGGATTGTATTGTCATTGATGTAAACTTGATATAATATGATCGGTTATATTCAAAGTGTCAAAGACTTAAATTAATTAGAGAGATAAATATTATGCTTTCAGTAATGCATAAAATATGATCATTCACTAAGTGACTACAGACATTGACGGGGAGTGCACCCTGACAGACAGAGTAGACTGAAAGTGAAGTCATAGTGATGCCCGAGAAAGAAAACGGACATGCATTACCGACGAGAAGAATCACAAGCATAACCAATGGCTAGAATTACAGTGTTACTTGACGGACAAACAACACCGATGAAGAAGCCTGAGGAGAACTAAACTATTGACCAAATCTAACAAGAGTTAAACACCAAAATTAACTGAAGTTCAGAAATGACAAAATACTTAGCTCGCAGAGCTAAAGATAAACTTAACTGGTTGTTGATTTTTTTTTCATCAACAAGATAAAGCCAGAGATAAGTAAAAGATTTAAAGTTGTTTTATCCAGGAGTCAAGGACAAATATAAGGGATAAAACTGAAGTAAAGCTTTAAAGAAAGATTGGATAAGATTGGGGATTACATCAAGAAAAAAAAAATTAAGAAGAAAGAAATAGTGATATTATGTCTATAAAGAGACAATCTAATTCGTTATGAATAAGGGGAGTGAATAGAGAAAAAGGATGCTGAAGAGAAAATGATGAAGAACAACTTCATACAGTCGTGATCAATCAAGCTGAGGAAAGAGATAAAGATTTCTGCGGACACCGAGCAACAAAGAAGCACATCATCATCAGGCAAAAAGAAGTGGAGCAAAGGTATTGAAAAGATACATTGATTAGCAAGGTATAATGAGCTTACAATAGATCTAAAAATTTGCAAGTTTATAGTTGTATGTGTGAACAGATCATTTACAGTTTCAGTTTAACCATTGGATCATAAAGTCTCTTAACCGAGCAGGATTTAAAGATCCTTTCTATATTGAGATAAATCTCAAGGAGTACTAAAAATTTGATCATGAATATAGCATGAGATGCTAGATACCATTTGACAAACCAGAGGAGTTTGGACAAGGAAGGTAGAATAGAGATGCCCAATATCAAGTGACAAACTATTCTATTAAATCCTCTAACAAGGTCACACCTAAATGTGGTTTTCCCTTAACAGGGTTTCCACATTAAAAATCCATGTGTCAATGTGTTTATGAGTCATTAATTTAGTGTTTTGCATTACACATAACTAATCTGGATTGATCGGTATACACTAAGAAATTTACTGTATTTCGGTAAATGAAAGACTGCTAATCGGTAAATAGTAAGAATAAGGTTTAAACAGTGAACTCTGAGCAGTAGTTATTTATTAATAGTATTTGAAGGCATACATCTTATAGGACTGAAGATAACTAGAGGCTTAATATTGTGGTACTAAGTTTTTGGGTTGATTTATTACAATATTTTTGAGGCCACTGATTCACCCACCCTCTCAGTTATTCTAACAATTGGTATCAAAGCTTGTGTGCTTAGAAAGGGAGTTTAACAACTCAAGCAAAAGATTGCAAGATGAACAAACGAGTTGTGCCCAAGTTGAATAAAGACAAATTTGCATCATGGAAAAGCAGAATAAGACTCCACCTATCAGGTATTGGAAATGATGTTTTTCAATACTTAGATACTGAATATGTGTTGCCTACTGGACCTCACACCCTTGAACAATTGTGAGAAAAACATGAGAATAATTGCATGATGATAGAACTTGCTTCCTCACTCTTCGATGCTGAGTTCGTAGATGTCAAAACCTTCACCTTTGCAAAGAAAATGTGGGATAAATTAGAGATGGTACATGGAGGAGATGCTAATGTACTAAGAGCCAAGGCAAAAATCCTAAGAGGGAGGTTTGATGACCTAATGATGAAAGAAGGAGAAAATATCACTCAGTATAGCTGCAAAATTAAAGAAGTAGTCAATTCTATCCGAGGAGTTGGAGGTGCACTTTAAGAAGAGACAGTGGTAAGTAAAATCCTAAGAACCTTAATTATTGTATACGCTATAAGAGTATCTTCTATAGAAGAAATGAGAGCAATTGCAAACAATAATGTTACTCTAGATAGTTTGGTTGGAAGACTGATTTCATTTGAGATGAATAACTTTGATAATAGTGTCTTACTTTCTATTGAGTCTGCATTCAAATCTTCTTTGAAAATGAGTAAGTCAAGTCATAGACACACTATTAAAAATGATAGTGAAAGTGATAAAGAGGACCAAGGACTTGATGAAATTGAAGCACTAATGGAAAGAAGATTGCAGAGAGGAAAAGGTAGATACAGAGTTAAATTACCACCTATATGTTTTAATTGTAAAGAGGTTGGACAATTTTCTCCAAGATGTCCTAAAAGAAGAAAAGATGACAGAAGTAATGACAGAACACATGAAAAGAAGTTTGACTAAGGTGATAACATAGATTACCAAAGAAACTAACAATCTGATATAAGAGATACCCAATACTAAGAGGACAAAGGGAAGAAATCTTGTTACCTAGATAAAAACAAAACTAATGATACTGACACCAAATCTGATGAAGACATTGAGATGGTATTTGTAGCCATGAAGGATGATTCAGACAAAGAAGAAGAAAAGTATGTAGAGAATACACTCATATTTTAGGTTAGTAAGAATGATGTCTGGATCATAGATAGTGGCTACACTCACCACATGACCGGTGATAAACAAAAGTTTGAAACTTTTGAATACTATAATGGTGGATTAGTAAGAATGTGTAATGACACACCTCATCTAGTTGAAGGTGTAACATATAAAAATGTTACTAAAATGTGTAACATAAGAAAAGATGTCACATTTGAAAATGTAGATGTTTGTGTGATATGTGAGGAAGATAAGATGTTCCTTTTAACCTCAAATGCACAAATGAAAGATCCAAATTGATTAATCCAAAAGAAGGATCAATGCACAAATGAATCATTCATTCAGAAATGAGAGAAAAGAGGAAAGATCTTAAATTCCCATTTTAGAAAGTAATGTATATGATAGATCTAGGAATTGAAATGAATGAGATGAAGTACCAACCTTAAAATAGTGCAGATCAAATAATTCTATTTTTTGAGGTCTGTAGGCTATTTCTATAAAAACTGAAGTATGATTTGGACCCAGAACGCAGAGACAAACAAAACCCAGAAATTGTTTTCCATTCTGATGTCATCTTATGAAAAAGGTCGACCTTGACCCACAAATGTCAACCTTGACCCCAAAATGTCGACCTTGACCCAATAATGTCGACCTTGACCTGCACAGATCTGAAAGTGACTCTATTCATAGATCCCAAAAATTTGCCAAAAAGGGTATCCAGATCTGAGTCCAAATATGTAGTCCCAAACTTGTATCTACAAGAAAAAGAGATTTTTTTATTGGGGGGGGGAGGGGTTTGCCTTGGTCAAACCCCAGTTTTGGAATTAACCTCAAATATATGTAATTGAAATTGCAAAAATAAACAAAGTAAATAGAAAAATTCACCTTGCTTGTATGGAGACCCTTGTGGTGGATTCAAATCCTTAGATCCACAAGGATGAATGCTTGAAGTTGTTTGAACTTTGTAGAAGAGTATGAAGTTGATCTACCATGCCAATTCATGGCTCCATGGAAGTGAATGTGCTCAAGTGCTTGAATTGAGGATGTAGATGTCTTGAATGCTTGAGAGATCTTGGTATTGATTCTTGATCATGATTAGAAGACTTAGCTCACTTGATGATGGTTAGAGAAAATGAGAGAGAAAGCCCTTCTTTTATAGTAATCTTGGGCATAAAGGCCAACATAGAAAACAATAATTAAGGGTCCATGGCACAAAACTCTAGAGAGGTGCACATGGAGAGGAGAACCAAATTAAAGTCTTGACACAAAACTCTAGAAGGGGTCCATCCTTAAGATAGAAATAATTATTTAAGAGCCTTGTCACAAAATTTGAGGTAAGGCCAACCCCAAAGTTAATTTGAGAATTAGGCACAAAACTCAAGAAAGGCTTATCTCAAATAATAAATTAGGAATCCTACACAAAGCTCGAGAAAGGTCCACCTCAAATATTAATTTAAGAGTTCGACACTTAACTCAAGGAATAATGGCCC
>MU224676.1:3417900-3436180 GCA_018584345.1 Thuja plicata | reverse complement strand
AAATGAAATCTATGAGCATGAAAGATGTAAATGTTTTTGTATTTTTAAAGAAATATGTGATTTTTATTGTTGAAATATAAATGCAAGAGCATGAAAGAAATCTACATGTAAGATCTAACATAAAATGGAAATCTAACACCAAAAAAGGAGTTGTCTATCATGGGTTCACCAAAATGTAACATATAAAAATGTTACTAAAATGTGTAACATAAGAAAAGATGTCACTTTTGAAAATGTAGATGTTTGTGTGATGTGTGGGGAAGATAAGATATTCCTTTTAACCTCAAATGCACAAATGAAAGATCCAAATTGATTAACCCAAAAGAAGGATCAATGCACAAATTAATCATCCATTTGGAAATGAGAACAAAGAGGAAAGATCTTAAATTCCCATTTTAGAAAGGAATGTTATTGATAGTTCTAGGAATTGAAATGGATGTGATGAAGTACCAACCTTAAAATAGTGCAGATCAAAGAACTCTATTTTTTGAGGTCTATAGGCTATTTCTGGAAAAACTGAAGTATGATCCGGAACCAGAACGCAGAGATAAACAAAACCCAAAAATCATTTTCTATTCCGATGTCGTCTTATGAAAAAGGTTGACCTTGACCCACAAATGTCAACCCTGACCCCAAAATGTCAACCCTAACCCAATAATGTCGACCTTGACCTGCACAGATCTAAAAGTGACTCTGTTCGTGGATCTTGAAAGTTTTCCGAAAAGGGTATCCAGATCTGAGTCCAAATCCGCAGTCCCGAACCTGTGTCTGCAAGAAAAAGAGATTTGTTTTTTTGGGGGGGAGGGGTTTGCCTTGGTCAAACCCAAGTTTTGGAATTAACCTCAAATATATGTAATTGAAATTGCAGAAATAAACAAAGTAAATAGACAAATTCACCTTGCTTGTATGGAGACCCTTGTGGTGGATTCAAATCCTTAGATCCACAAGGATGAATGCTTGAAGTTGTTTGAACTTTGTAGAAGAGTATGAAGTTGATCTACCATGCCAATTCATGGCTCCATGGAAGTNAATGTGCTCAAGTGCTTGAATTGAGAATGTAGATGTCTTGAATGCTTGAGAGATCTTGGTATTGCTTCTTGATCATGATTAGAAGACTTAGCTCACTTGATGATGGTTAGAGAAAATGAGAGAGAAAGCCCTTCTTTCATAGTAATCTTGGGCACAAAGGCCAACATAGAAAACAATAATTAAGGGTCCATGGTACAAAAATCTAGAGAGGTGCACATGGAGAGGAGAACCAAATTAAAGTCTTGAAACAAAACTCTAGAAGGGGTCCATCCTTAAGATAGAAATAATTATTTAAGAGCCTTGTCACAAAATTTGAGGTAAGGCCAACCCCAAAGTTAATTTGAGCATTAGGCACAAAACTCAAGAAAGGCTTATCTCAAATATTAAATTAGGAATCCTACACAAATCTCGAGAAAGGTCCAGCTCAAATATTAATTTAAGAGTTTGACACTTAACTCAAGGAATAATGGCCCCAAAGAGGGAAAATATAAAATTTTGATGAAACCTCGAAACTGGGACTCAATCCCAAGGACCCTAGACCCTAGGGTCAGGGTCGAGGTCGACCTTGACCCAGAGGGTCAGAACCTCGCTAAATGTGTTAGAGTCTCAGAAACAGAGAGAAAAGGCAAAAAAGAGGGGTAGAACAGGCACATAAGCACATGAAACTCCATGGAAGCATGAAGGTGTCTAAATTAGGACCATAACAACTTACTAGGGAGGGCTAAATGGTTTCAACATGGAGTGCTTCCATTTTAAGACGATACAAAAGGTAAAGGAACCGTAATGTTGAACAACCTAATCAAATGTGAAAATTCTTATTGGGTAAAAGGATTGAATTATAATCTGTTGAGTGTTTCACATTTGAATAACGCAGGTCACCAAGTAGCATTTGAGAATAAAAAGGCAAAGATCTTTAATGAATCAGGAAGGTTGATTAGAACTGGTGAGCAGACAAGAGGTAACCTTTTCTATCTTGATGATAGAAACACTACTTGTCTAATGGCTAGAAATGAAGACATATGGTTGTGGCATAAGAGATTATGTCATGTAAATTTTTACAATATGATTAAGATAATAAATAAAAGGAATGTAAGAGGCTTATCGAGCATGTCAAAGCCCGAGCATATCATGTGCAAGAATTGTCAAAAAGGTAAAATGACAAAGTCTAGTTTCAAAGAGTAAAACCCATACATCTAATGAAATTCTAGAATTATCCCATAATGATTTATGTGGACCCATGATGAAAAAGAGCTACTATGGAGATAGATATTTCATTCTCTTTGTTGATGATTATTCTAGAATGATGACAGTTATGTTCCTAAAAGATAAATCAGAAGCATTCAAGATGTTTAAATGGTATAATGATATGGTATAAAAACAAAGTAGTGATGAATTAAAATGCTTAAGATCAGATAGAGGAGGGGAATTTATTTCAGAAGAATTCACTAACTTCTATAATGAGCCTGGAATTAAAAGACAGGTTTCTGCACCAAGAACACCACAACAAAATGAGATTGCTAAGAGGAGAAACAGATCAATTGTTGATTGTGCAAGAACAATGATGATTGAGAAAAGCATGACTCAAACTTTCTGGAGGGAAGATGTCATTACTATTGTCTACACATTAAACATAGTACAATTGAAGAAGGACACAAAGAAGACACCCCATGAGCTTTGGTATGGTCACAAACCTAATGTAATTTGCTTCAAAATTTTTGGTAGTCAATGTTATATTTTGAAAGATGAAAGAAATGGAAAGCTTGACTCCAAAAGTGATGAAGGTATCTTTCTAGGGTATTCCACCAAAAGAAAGGCTCATAAATGTCTTATAAAGTCAACTTACAAAATCATTGAAAGTGAAAATATCAAAATAGATGAATATGCAGAGAACCTGACACTCTATACGAGCAACAGTGTATCGATCCTGAGCAACAAAACATTGCACCCGAGCATCAGGCTGTAATTATAAAAAAATCAGGAAAATCCTCAAAATGATGTATCGAGCGATGATGATCAAAATGATGGACAACAAGCTGAACCAAAACTTTCCAAGTATGTCAGAAGACATCATCCACATAATCAGATCATAGGAGACAAGAAGGCTGGAATTAGAACAAGAAGTAAGTCACTAAACACTAGATGTTTACTTTGTGATTTTGAGCCTAAATCTGTTAATACTGCACTTGAAAATGAAGAATGGGTTAGTTCTATGAATGAAGAGATAAAACATATTGAGAAGAACAAGAAATGGAATCTAGTACCAAGACCTGATGACAAGAATGTCATTGGTATCAAATGGATATTCAGAAACAAGCTGAATGAGAATGGAGAAGTCACAAGAAACAAAGCAAGATCAATATGCAAGGGGTATGCACAAGAAGAAGGTATTGAATATGGTGAAACCTTTGCACCCATTGCTAGACTAGAAGGAGTAAGAATTATTCTTTCTTATGCTACATACAAAGGATTCAAAGTATACTAGATGGATGTAAAATTTGCATTCCTAAATAGAATACTGGAAGAATAAGTATACATTGAACAACTAGAAGGGTTTGTTGATCTAGACAAAAAGCACATGGTATGTAGACTACATAAAGCCTTGTATGGAATGAAACAAGCACCTAGAGCCTGGTGTGAAAGAATTCACTCCTATATCATTAGCATTGAATTTGTAAGAACAAGTGAAAATAGCAATCTGTAATTAAAAGAAGATACCGATGGTAATATTCTGATTGCTGAAATATTTTTGATGAAATCATTTTTGGGGGAAATGAAATGTTATGTAAATTAGTTTCTAATAAAATGAGCAAAGAGTTTGAAATGTCTATGTTTGGGGAGATCAAATTCTTTCTTGGTCTACAGATTCTTCAACAAGATGCAAGCATATATATCACTCAGTCGAAATACATCAAGGAAGTGTTGAAGATATTCAAGATGGAAGATTCCAAACTAGTTGGAACACCTATGGAAACCAAATGTAAGCTGACAAAATAAAACACATCAAAAGAGGTAAATCAGACCTTGTATAGATAAATTATTGGAAAAATAATGTATGTTGTACATACCAGACCAGATATAGCACATGCAATTGGAATAGTTGCAAGATTCTCTGCTAATCCCAAAGAATCACACATGACTACTGTCAAGAGAATTTTGAGATATCTGAAGAACACCGAGGAATATGGCTTATGGTATAAAAGAGAACAAAAATTTGAGCTACAAGTCTATACAGATGTCGATTGGGTTGGAAACTTAGATGACCGAAAGAGAACAATTGGAGGAGCATTCTTCATGGGTGACATACTTGTCACATGGATCAGCAAGAAGCAAGGATGCATCTCCAAGTCTACTGTAGAATCATAATATGTTGTTGCTGCTGCAAATTGCTCAAATATTGCATGGATCAAACAGTTGCTGGAAGGAATGAATATGAAGGTTCTTGAACCAGTGATTATCTATTGTGATAATACTAGTGCAATAAAAACATCTAAGAATCCTGTCATTCATGCTAAGACTAAGAATATTGCAATCAAGTATCATTACTTAAGAGAACAAGTGCAAGAAAAAGAAGTGATACTAGAATATGTTCAATCCAAGGAACAATTAGCTGATATATTCACAAAGCCATTACCGAAAGATACATTTGAGTACTTGAGACAGAGACTAGGGGTCAGACCCTTGTCTATTGGTCAGTAAGCTGACTAGAAGGCTACATCAGCCTATACATGAATCAGAAGATCATTCATATTGATGCAAGCACATAGATAGACATCAAAGATACATATGTACACAATAAGGTACATATCTACACCGAACACCAGAGTCATTGTATTGCTGATGGATAGGGAAATTCAAGGACTATATTATAAAATGGAGGATGGAAGATGATATGAAATAATTGTTTGGCATTGTTGTCAAAGGGAGAGATTATATTATTATCCACTCACTATTTATGGAGAGAAGTTCCTAAGAATTCAAAGGGAGAGTTAATCATTATCCAAAGGGAGAGAAGTAACATAAGGAAAGAGAGAATACATAAAAAGGGAGAGATTGTTGTCAAAGGAAAAAGAGATTATCAAAGAGGGGAATAGTCAAGACAGAGCACATATCAGAAATAGAATTAGAATTAGATACATATATCTAGTAAAGGGATAAAAGATTGAAGAAGACACTCTACAAGACACAAATCTAAGCTATATGAGCTTACCGAGAGCCATACATTTGTATTGGTCATAGAACAAAAAGATTTGGGAGAGATGGATGAAATACACTTGATATATTTTATATTGTATTAGTAATAAAATAGTGTGATAATGTAGTGTGTTGCCATCAATGCCAAAGGGAGATATTGATGAACCATAACTAATTGAATGTTTGAAGATGTTAAGGTGATCACTGAAATGAAGAAAGATAATACAAGACATTAAATCAGTTAATGGATTGTATTGTCATTGATGTCAACTTGATATAATATGATCGGTTATATTCAAAGTGTCAAAGATTTAAAAGAATAAGAGAGATAAATATTATGCTTTCATTAATGATAAAAGATCAACATTCACTAAGTGACTATAGACACCGATGGGTAGTGCACCCCGATGGACAGATTAAACCAAAAGTGAAGTCACAGTGATGCCTGAGCAAGAAAACTGACAGGCATTACTGACAAGAAGAATCAAAAGCATAACTGATGGCCAGAATTATAGTGTTACCTGACGGATAGACAACACCAATGGAGAAGCCTGAGGAGAACTGAAGTGTTGACCGAAGCTAACAAGAGTTAAATATTGAAATTAACTAAAGTTCAGAAATACTTAGTTGGCAGAGCTAAAGATAGACTTAACTGGTTGTTGATTTTGTTTTCATCGAAAAGATAAAGCCAAAGATAAGTAGAAGATTTAAATATTTTTTATCCAGTTGTCAAGGAGAAATCTAAGGGATAAAGCTGAAGTAAAGCTTTAAAGAACAATTGGCTAAGATTGTGGATCATGCCAAGAAAAATAAAATCAAGAAGGAAGAAATGGTGATATCATGTCTATAAAGAGACAATCTAACTCATTATGAATAAGGGGAGTGAATAGAGAAAAAGGATGTTGAAGAGAAACTGATGAAGAAAAACCTCATACAGTCCTGATCAATCAAGCTGAGGAAAGCGCTAAATCTTTCTGTGGACACCGATCAACAGAGAAGCACAACATCACCGAGCATAAAGAAGTGGAGAAAAGGTATTGAAAATATACATTGATCAGAAAGGTATAATGAGCTTACAATAGATCTGAAAGTCTACAAGTTTACAGTTGTATGTGTGAACAGATCATTTATTGTTTCATTTTAACCATTGGATCATAAAGTCTCTTAACCGAGCAGGATTTGAAGATCCTTTCTATATTGAGATACATCCCAAGGAGTATAAACAAGTTTGATCATGAAGATAGCATGAGATGCTAGATACCATTTGACAAACCAGAGGAGTTTGGACAAAGAAGGTAGCATAGAGATGCCCAATATCAAGTGACAAACTATTATATTAAATGCCCTAACAAGGTCACACCCAATAGTGGTTTTTCCCTTAACTGGGTTTCCACATTAAAAATACATGTGTCAATGTGTTTATGAGTCATTACTTTAGTGTTTTGCATTACACATAACTAATCTAGATTGATTAGTATACACTAAGTAATTTACTATATTTCGGTAAATGAAAGACTACTAATTGGTAAACATTAAGAATAAGGTTTAAACAATGAACTCTGAGCAGTAGTTAATTATTAATAGTATTTGAAGGCATACATCTTATAGGACTGAAGATAACTAGAGGCTTAATATTGTGGTACTAAGTGTTTGGGTTGATTTATTGGAATATTTTTGAGGCCACTGATTCACCCCCCCTCTCAGTTATTCTAACATCTTAGACATTTTCAAAGCAAAATTTTTCCTCTTGAAACCACCAGATGCTAAGGAAGAAATTACTGACACCAGGAACCAAAAATTTATATAACTTAGAAAACCTAAAATAGACCCAACACACTATTAGGAGTAAAATAAGATTAACTATGATCTACCTCACTAGAGGATTTAAAAACTCAACAAAGAATTTTCCCTGTTAAATGATTTACAAATAAGAACTTGTTAAAGTTTACGTTGTGAAATGATTTGAACTGCTTCAACTGTTAGGTAACAACAAGATTGTTGATCTGTAGAATGACACTGATTTCCTATCAGATCCTTTTCAACTATCTATAATATTTACTTTGTATCTACTCTCTTCTCTCTGATCACACCTTCAATATGAAATCTTAAAACCTTAATCACTAACAAACTTTTCAACAATAACAACTTATTCTATTTCTCACAAGTTGTAAATAAAATCAGTTCCCTTATTTAAACAACTTGCACCACCTTAAGATTGATCTTCAAAATGTTTTCCCATGACACCACCATATGTCAAATTGATAATCTCAATGAGAAAAATGATTTACCATGGCCATGTTAGATCAAGATAAGATCCACAAGTTTATATCTCCAAGATAATAAAACATGTTTTTACATCTCCAATGCAACTCCATAAATATGTCTTAAATACTTACATTGATCATGTAAATACCAATACCTTGGATGTATAGCCTTTATTCCACATCATCATATCATTAAAAATGATCACATATACTTTACCACTCACAAATCTGTAATCACCTGACCAGTTGATCAAGAACATAAGAGTTCTACTTGTCTTAGTGACTGTGACACTGAAACCTCTATCACGACTCATCCAAATAAGTTGTGACTGGAATCATAGACTCCTCATACCATATACATATTTTTTTCTCTTAGCGCAACAACTGAATCTTTCCTTAACTTGACCACTACCACAATCTATTAATATTGTTCTTCCTAGACAGCAACCCATATGCATAGTTGATCTTCTCTTTACCGATCAAGTTTAGTGCTTTCTGATCACTGTAATCATGATATTTGAATACATTTCCATCAAGGAAAACCAAATATGCATTCAATCATGAGTAATCTTCATATCATCTCAAAAAATGTAGGATAATGCCAACAATGGTGAATTCACGGTGAACTATGCCTATCTTCTACTTATCGAGAGGGTAATTGTGGAAAATTGTGGAAAAGAGTCTAGAACTCCCAACTTGTCCCTAAGGTTAACCTATTTTAGTATATGGTCATGTACAAAAAATACTTACATAGGAAAATATCACCAAGCACATATTCTAGCCGCCAAACCATTGCAATCAACATGAGGAAAATATCACCAAGAAACATATTCTAGCCACCAAATCATTCATGTGTGCATTATGTAATTTTTTTTTGCACTTTTTCCATATTGATTTGGTTATGAATAAAGAGGTCCAAAAAATTTCTTTTAATTGGGAGGGGGCTTCTCATACTCCCCTTATTAGACAACTTTTGTGAAAAACTCCTCCACATTGAGCTGGGTAGTCTGGAAGGAGATAAATAACATAATATTCTAGGCTGTGGAATGCTTGCTTGATGTTGTTTTTAGTATTTCTAGAGAATGATGTTATAAAAATTGTCTGTCACAAGATGACCTTGCTTCCCCATCCCTCCCTTCTCTCTCAGGGGATGACTTCTACTGGATGGGTAACAAGAATAGATACTAGGAATTTTGTTACAACCTGTACAATAAGGAAAAGGGGTGAAATGAAATAGATAGGGGTAGTCCACCTTTTCCTAATGTAAAATCGAAAGGCGGATGGCCAAATAGGCTCAAGCAGGAAATAATTGCTAAGTAAGTGTAATGATTCTTTGTGATAATGATTAGGATGAGTTGTATTTAAGGGGATATGATAAGATGATGGAAGATAGAAGGATATGTTGGAAAGTGGCCTAATCAACATAGCTTATAGGTTTGATTTATGGAAATACTACTCATTGGCATGGTCTCTTGGAGTAAACTCCAGTTTTGGATATTCAAATTTATAAAAATTACTAAGTCCAGGATGTAGTTAACATGGTACAATCACACAATTTTGATCAGTGAGAAACATATGCATTGAACTAAGGTATGCGAGCTTAGAGAAGTTTACTATGGGACAATATATACCTTCAATTAAGGTTTCTTGTCTTTTAGAGTTGACTAGATAGAGTTACAATATGATGGAGTTAGGCGAAGACAATACAACAGTGATATAGGGCAAATGAATGGTCACGATGATTAAGGGATTAGTTTGAGGAATCTAAAAGTACTACTTTGAATATGGATTGGGTCCTACCCTAATTTTGTTGAAGTATGATCACCGACTATGTATTTTCTATTTGGTTAAGTGTTGAACATGTTTTGCAATGTTCTTGTGAGCCGAATGGAAGAACCCTTTTTTAGATCAAATATATAAGTAGAGTTGTTTTATTATGTGAAGATGTTTGTGGAATGCGTAGATGCATTATGATGTCAGAATTAGATAGAAGTATATGTGAGCTATAACTGGGACTAATTAAGCATAGCAGATGCTTGTATTGTTCATTTTGATAAATCATTGTACTAGAACAATTTTTCTTTGTAAGAGCAGCGTTCTCATTGTATACCCCTAAAAGGGTGTTTATCCTTTAATAGGGATATGTACTAAATGTAATATTAAACTCCTAATAAGGATAGGTCTCCTAATAGGGACACTATACTCTTAGTGCATTATTTTTGGGTATCATCCCCACTGGGTTTTTTCCTTGGCCAGGGTTTTCTCATGAAAAAATCATGGTGTTATGAGTTGTTTACTTTATGTGCATGTTCTATTTATTTCAATACTTGCATGGTTAAGTTTGCATTGGTTAAATCTATTTATAAAGTGTTGTAATACTAATTAACCCCCCCTCTCAGTATTACTTAATCCTAACAATTGGTATCAGAGCTTGTGGCCCTTGGAGAGAAACACTAACAACTTAAGGGAGATCCATATGGATTCAAGTAGTTTGGAAGAGAAATTTGAGGCAACATTTGAAGACCTTGATAAGGCTAAAGAAGAAAAATGGTGATTTGAATTTCAAATTGAGAAGATAAGAGGGTTTTATCAAGAAGCTTAAGGAACAAATTTAACTTTGTAGGAACCAAAGGCAATACCTTATGAAAAAGATAAAAGAGGAATCTGATAATTATTCGTCTGATAAGATCAAGCAACTTGAATAGGAAAAAGAAGCATTGAAGTAGGAACTTGAAACTACTTCTAATTAGATGTATAAATAAATTCAACCAGAGATAGATGGAAAAACCAAAATTGAAGAGATCTTAAACAATGCAAATGTTAAGATGGGAAAGATGTAGGTTGAACTTGATGACTACAGAATCAAGTATCATCAATTAGAGAAATACAACCAAATCATTAAAAGAGAACTTGTTGAGGCTAAGAATCACATTGAAAAGCTTCATGAAAGAAGTGACAAGATTGATGAACAGAGGGAAAGACAAAACCCTAAAGGTGACATGACATGAGATGGTTTTGATAAAGCTTAATGTTCTAAATCTCAAGAAAGGAAATCTGAAGAAAAGACAGATGAAGAAAGACCTACAAAAGAAAAACCTAGAGAGAAGATCAGACCTTTTAGGGGTAGATGCTGTGGATGCAAAAAAGTTGGTCACATGAAGAGGGATTGTAGAGGTAAAGCTCCTTATAAGCCATTTTCTATTTATTGTTTCAATTGCTATGAATATGGACACAAGAAGACGTAATGTAGAAAACCTGATCAATCCCACACAAAATACGACTACATCAAAGAAGAAACAACAACTAAGAATACATGTTACAAGTGAAATAAATTTTGACACATCGCAAGGAAGTGCAGGTTACTTGTTAATCAAAGCATATTATCCCCTACATGTTATAAATGTAACAATCAAGGACATATAGAAAATTTTGCAGGTATAATGGAGCTGCAAGTAACAAAAGACCACCGCCTATTTTTGTAAAGAAAAATGTTGGTGATGTGAGAAAAAGTATGGCAGAATACATGGAAGAGTTTTAAAGTCAATTTGTGAAGGAGAATGGTAAATTCTAGAAAGCGAAGGAGCAGAGTGAGCCTAAGGTTTAGGGAGATTCAATAGATGCTACTGAACCCTCGCCTGGTGCTACTACATTAACCTAAATTTCCAAACATGGCTTGTTGGAATTATTGGAATGATGTACTGAGAGGGGAGGGGTGAATTCGTACCTCTAATTTTTTTTATGTGATTGGCCCATTAACCTTTGTGTCATCAGATTTGTATATACCTATCTATCTGTTCATCTTTGCTTATGTATGTGTAATCATAATATAAGTTCTTTACATGTATAAAAATTCAAGAAAAATTCATGAAAACAAATAACAAATAACACATAACACATGATATGATATCGTAGAAAACTCCTGTTAGGAAGTAAAAAGTGCGGTGGGGATGTCTGCCCATAAAACTTCACTATCTGCAGATAAGAAGGGAGCCGATAAAGGCTTACAAATGATCACTTATGATGATCTACCCTGTTAGGAGTATTAGAGTGGAGACTTGTTAGGATCTACTTCGTTTGAAGCTTTAGCAACACCATTAGGTGTGCACTCATTTAAGAGATTTATCAAATAACTGTTAAGTCCACCTTCTACAAAAGGATTTCTGTTGTGATGCACTTGTTAGAATGCAACTACAATATAAATGTTGATCTGATAGTGAATGCAATCTCTAATTGTTGATACCAGATCCTGTATAGCATACAATGTATGTATGTAATCACCTTGAGTGATTGAGTAATATCTTGTCTCTGCTCGTCGGTAGCCTTCCTGTGTTCTTGATAACTGTTGTGATCTGTTTCTGAACTTTGCATGAATTCTCTTCTTCTGCTTAGATTCTCTCCATGGAAACTATGATTTTCCAAATGATTACAAGTCTCTTTTATTACAAATGATAGAACATCTATTTATACTAGTTTCTAGCTTTATTCTTGATTCACGCTTTTCAAATTAACTCTAGATCCAAGGTTTACAACTTGACCTTGATCTTTAGTTAGATATATTTTAGATCCATTAGGACGCTTTAAAACATTTACAATATGCTTGCTTGACCCTCAAGTTAATATTTAAAATAAATAAAAACTCTATAAATAGAATTACATTACTTTATCTGACGTGTAAAATCAGATCCACTTTTTGCGGGTTCTTTAACTGACTGTCGGTTTTGATGGTCAGGCTGCTTTTTCAGTCTGTCCATTTTCTTCTCCATCGGTGTTCCTTACTTGAACTGTTTATCGGGTATGCCTTTTCTACTCTGTCAGCAATGTTGTCAAAACTGTATCGTCGGTTTTGCTTGTCGTCGGTAAATTCTATACTTAGCATTTTCACGTTAGACATTTTGTCCTGTCGGTGTTCTCCCTGTCTGCCGGTTATGCTTACTGTCTGCCGGTTATGCTTACTGTCCGCCGGTTATGCTTATACCGATGACCTTTATCATGTTATTCCCTTTAAGTGTACTAATGACAAAACTTAATGTCATCAATCTCCCCCTTTGACATTAGTATCAAAAATTGATATGTGCAACATACTTGATGCATTAGTATGTACACCTGTGTATACTTCTTCCTTAGTCATGAAATGACTCCCCCTATGCATATTCCGGTAAGTGTAAGTTTATGTACATGTCTATTTTTGCTGTACATACATTATACATATCCTCATATAGTATTTTGTACATATGTATACATTCCTCCTTTTTCTTACTAAAGTATATTGTACATATGTTTATACATTCCTCCTTTTTTGATAATGAGGGCAAAGGTACTTACATCTTTTCAAAAATGTGAGAGTTTGAGGCTTTGATTTCCTCCATCATTTTCTCCCATTTCTCCTTTAAATTCTCAAGAGCCAAATCCTCAAGTGATATCCTCACATGCATGTCATATATGATGTCTACCATAGACATTTCTGGGGTCGTGATTAGAGTTCTTGCATCTGTAATATGTTGTTGCAGAGTGGTGAGGTTTGGAAAAATGTGAGCTTGAAGCTCTATAACCTCATTCCTAAATTGAGTCTCTACATCCCATATTTATTGTCTCAATCTATTTATCTTTGTAATCTTTTCATGATGCAGCTTTATAGTGTTTGCATCAGAGGTTAAACTTAGTGCACTCGCTGTTAGATCTAAATCTAATTGTGATAGCTTTTCACTATTTTCTTTAGTGAAATTTTCTAATGTGCATAATTTCTGAACTAAGGTAACAACTTGAGCAATCATAGGTTATAATTCACTTTCTAGTTCAGATAACTTTACCTTGTTCTCTGCCTCTTCTTGGATGATCTTCTCAATTAGTTTGTGTTGATACTTCATCTCTGCCTATTCTTCCATTTCCTTCTCTGCATCTACATTCTGATTTGTGATGGCGTCGGTAAGAACTGCTATTTGTTCCATGACTGATATGATATCTTCGAGTTTGACATTTGGAACAATTTGTTGTAGAATATCCCTTGCCTATTCAAGTGCTTGGGCTTTCCTATGTGCCTTTTTCATTTTCTCTTGTATTGCCTTTCTTTGACACATTACTACAAAATTTTGAAGTGATTCAGTATCTAAAGTAGATACATCCCACTTGGGTATTTCTATTACCTCATCAAGTGTGACAGCCAAGATATCTTTCTTTAATACCTTCTTCTTTTTCTTCTTTAGCTAGGAGGTAGATTGATGTACTACCATCTGTAGACCTTGAGATTGGATTGATTTGGTAGGTGAGGGTCGAGAAGATGAAGCATCTTGTTGTTTCTGTTCTGAGTCCACCAACTAGTTTTGTGAAGACGTCTCCTTATTTTCTTTGGGTGTATCAATAGATTTATCTTCTTTTTCTTTCATGCTTTCATCCTGTTTGACTTTTTCACTCTTTTCTTTCTCTTCATCCTTTCTCAATGTTTCATCTATTTTGTTATCCGCTCCTTTGTCTTTTTCAGTAGATACTTCTTGCCGAGTGTTGGTTGCATCTTTCATTGCTGTATCTGTATCCTTTTGAGTATTTGATGCATCTTTATTTTCATCATTACCGATGTCCTTGGGTATATCATCATCTTTCTTAGATCATTTCTCCTCACTTGATTCAATATCAATAGCATCGATTAATATTCATGTTTGTCGGTGTATTGATGTCTGCAGTGTTAATAGTTGAATCCTGTCTGTCGGTATTGCCCTGTGCAACATTGATATCTTCATATTTTTGCACTTCTTCTGGAGGGTCTTTTCCTGTAATGTCATTGACAATGTTATCTAACCATGATTCATCATTGATATCACCAGTTATGTTACCTTTTATTGTCAAATCTTCTTTGGTAACTTCTTCTTCTCCACTTAAGTCAATATGAAGTGGACTTGGTGGATTTGACTTTCCTCACTTTGGCTGTTGTCAAGAGTAGTGTCTGGCCATACTTCATCTACAACGTCAGTATGTTTGGGGCCTTCTGGATCACTCTCTTCTCTATCTAATTCCACATATGAGTCATCTTGTACATCTTTAATGATGATTTGTTCCTTCTCCGGGCTAGCTTCCTGAGTGGGCTTATTGAGTATCTTGCACCACTTCTTAATGCTATTTTGATCAAGATCAATTATCTTCCCCTTGGGAAATTCATATGCTCTCATTTTTGGTGAGAATTCTTTTTCATACTTCTTCATCATCTCAGTAATTTCTTCCTTATTTGTATCAGGAGGCATAAGAGTAACAAGTATTCTTTATCTTATTTCCTTTTCCTGATGTAGTGAAAAAGTCCATCTGGCTAACAATCTCTCTGATAGTTCTTTGGGAACGTCATATTCTGAGAATTCCAGTGGAACATAATGATGTTTGCACATTTTTGCAATTATTGCATCTTCAATCTTATTTTGATCCTCTGTACTGAATTTTAACCATTTCCTAATGTTAGGATCAGAAATAGACTGTGATTCTAAAATATTCTTGCATATTTTATCAATTGTTGTAGGGACCAAAGGTTCTTTTTCCTTTTGTATCTCTACATCACAATAATCCATAGCTGAGTCTTCTAGATCTTCTTGAGTTCTAGTCATCTTCCTCCTTTTGGTCTACTTTTCTTTTGGAGGAGCTAGTTTTCTCTTGTATATCCTCACTCTTCCTTTCTGTAATGCTGAAGGAGTTGACTCTTTTGTAGTCTGGCTTCTTGTTCTTGAAGAGGCTATTGTTCTTGATCTTTTGGGTGTTGGAGGGGGTGGAGAATCTAACTGTGTACCCTCTGAGTCATTCTTTTCTGCTTCTTCACTGATATGTGACTGTCCTTTGATTTGTTCCTCCTTACCCTCTATTTCTTCTTCACCTTCTTCTGTAATTGCAAATTTCTTGGTTAAGTTTTTAACCATCTTGTCCTTCTTGTTTACAATCTTCTTGACAACAAGATCAATCTTGATCTTTTGTTTGGCTTCCTCATAGGTGCCAAATCTTGCTTGTTTTTTTTCAATTGGTTCATTCAATAGTGTCTTGATGCACTCATTGGCTTGTCTTGATTTGATCTTATACTCTAAATGTGAAAGCCAGGACTTCCTAGGTACTACTGCTTGGATATAAGTGAAATCAATATCTACCATAAAACATATTTCCTCTTTATGTTCTTCTATCAAACTTTCAGGTATCCTTGTTCTAGCTTGCAACATTTCCTTAATGCTTTTGAAATACTCATTCATTATATCATCAAAGTCTGTTCCTAGTGACTCTATATGCTCACATATCTGTATGGTTACAGGTCTACTTGTATCTCATACTACTTTGCCTTTGGAAGGAAAGTATTCTTCAAAGTAAAAGAATATGTTGATAATGAGGGAACCAAACTTACAAGTGTTTGTTCTTGAAGATCTTATGGCATTCATGTTCTCCTCAAGTTGATTCAACAAGATCTCTGCAAGATCCATCTTCTTTCCTTGTTTGATGATTTAGAATGTTGTGCTCATAGTAGTGCTTGATATGTTATTCATTCTTCTTGCCTGGAAGATTTTGTACCCTACCACACATGCACCAAACATGAGTTCTTTGTTGGTGATAGTGTTGACCTTGAGAGTTCTTTTGTTTGATTTTGCACCAGTTAGCTTTTCTACTTCCTTCAGAGATGGGTGCTTGTGAGATTGTGGTTTGTCGGTTGTAGGATATCCAGTAACTGCATAAATAACATCCTTTGTTATTCATTTTGGCTTATTAAGCCATAAAGTTTGGTTATGCATTCTGCTGAGAACTATCTTTATCCATTATGTTTTGAAAACTCTGGGAAAGTGTAATGCATTCATGAGTCCTTTCACTTCCAGATGCTTGTGCTTTTCTTTTAGGTTTCCTACTTCATCACACAGTGCCCTGTAGGCATTATCTAGGTCTAGATATCCCAATTCTGAGATCTTACAGTGTATGTAGGACCTTACATCTTCTACCTGTAAAACCCTAGCTGGGATTCTGGAGAATGCTCTGGAATCATCAGGTTGTGATGCAATTTCTGGATGCTGTTTGTATTTAGGTTCAACACAAGTGCCTCTGCTAACAAGCTTGATTGTTTTCTTCTTATCTTCTTTCAACTTTTTGACTCTTGAAGTAGATGCCATTTTGTAAATCAGAAATTTAGGGTTTTTCATAATTTAAACAGTGCGGTCGATGAATGCAGGCACTTACTGAATCTCTGTGATTGCCCATGAATCCTCTGAGTGGTGTTAGAATCTTGCTAGAGTCGCTCTTCAATTTTGCTCTTCAATCGCTCTGCTGGGCTCTCTTGGTTGCTTGAAAATTGCGGGTGCAAAATGAGTTCAACCGTTGGTCTTTTATAAATTTTGTGCCCTAAGTTGTCATTAATTCTCACCAACTCATCAGTATACAAAGACTGAGTTCGTCGGTTGAGGCATAAATAACATCTTTAGTGTAGGCGTAAAGTGTCAGGGTTGCCAACAACTTTGATGACTTCACCGATGATTGTCGGTAAAGTGGTGAAGACAATTTTCATCGGCTCAAGGATCACCGATGTCCATCAGTTTACACTTAGCCACTTGGCTTTTGTGTAATGACTGATACATTCTGGTAAGAAGTGTTAACTTTTATATGTGTGTTCATCGATGCATATTTGTACCCAATAACCGATGGTTATTTTTCAATAATATTTACAAGTGACAATATAGTGCATCTTTAATAATGCTGATTTGTCTATATGATCAATATGTAAATGGAACCGATGCGTAATATAACTTTTCATAATGCAGCCATATGTACTTGTCCAATTTAGTTGGAAATGGTGATGCCACCAGATCCATTAGATGGGGCGTCATCATTTGCATTGCCTATTCTAGCACCTTCGGAGTTTCTGGCTTTTACCCACATCTTGTTTCTCATCTTCTTGATGTCATCAATGGTATTTCCATTGGGATAAGTACTTGTTTCTGTCAGTCGGTCTGTGCAATCTTTTATCAAATGTCCAACTTTATGACAATATAAACATGCCATTATAGGATTGAACCATCCTCTTTGTTTTCTAGTCCATTTTCTCATATAGTTAGCAGATATATGACCATACCTTCCACATGCTGTGTGATTTACCCATGTGTTATAGTCCCAAACATATGAGTTACCTTTTCTTGTTGGTTTGTAGCCATTATCAGGTTCTTTTGGTGTCCATTCCTTCTTATTCTTTTTCCAACATTCCTGATATGTATGTCCATTCATTTTGCAAGTAGGACAATACTTGTCCATATAGGTTTCCTTCTTTGGATTTGTCACCTTGGATCTGCATTCATATGCCTTGTGTCCTTGCTTGTGACATTTATAATAATTACCAATGAAAGTAGATTGTGATTGTGGAATACCTTTCATTTTGTTTCTGCAAATGTTTGAGGTGTGGCCTGGTTTTCCACAGTGATTGCATGACAACTTCTTGGTTCTTGGAGTTGCATATACATTCTTTTGATTTGATTTATTAGATGACTCTTCATTGTCGGTGTAACCTATTCCTGTGTAGTTGTTGACTCTTCTTTGACCATCAAGAAAATCATCCGTTCTTTTGTTGCTATCTTAAGCTTTCTTGATCAATTCATTGTGCTGATTTTGAATTCTGACTTCATGCTTAAGCTTCTCATTTTCTTTCCTTAGCTCACTGATGATCTACATTCTTTCAATGAGTTCAGTATTTAATCTGTTTGCTTCTTGACTCATAAGAATAATCTGGTTGGTAATCTCATGGTGATGCTCAGTAAGTCTTTGAATCTCTGATTCTTTTTCTTGTAGCTTTTCTATTATTTTCCTCCTATCAT
>MU224676.1:3387060-3417850 GCA_018584345.1 Thuja plicata | reverse complement strand
TTGACTCATAAGAATAATCTGGTTGGTAATCTCATGGTGATGCTCAGTAAGTCTTTGAATCTCTGATTCTTTTTCTTGTAGCTTTTCTATTATTTTCCTCCTATCATCAATAGCCAATGTTCTCTCTCATTCAGATTTTCTTGAATCATTCATGGCATCAATCATTTTTACCATCTGAGTTTCTTGACTGATTTGCAGCATTTTAATTTTCTCTGTTAGATGTAGATTGACTTCTTGTATACTTGTGATCTCTTCTACTGATGTGTCTAAAGATTTGCTCGTTGATGATTCAGCATTTTTGAAGTAATCTGGGATCTCCTCTTCTTGATAGTCTTTTTCATTAAGCTTAGTTGCCATGATCTTTCTTTCATCAAGCAACTTTCTCATGCTTACTCTCACCTCTTTATACTACTCATAGTAAATTTGAATTTGGAATTGCTCATTGTCAATAGTCTTGTCTAGTCTATACTTTTCCATTGTGTGGATATTTTCTCTTAAGTCTTTAAGCTTTTCAAGAAAGAGACTTAGCTCTGATAACAATTGTTGGAATTATTGGAATGATGTACTGAGAGGGGAGGGGTGAATCAGCACCTCTAAATTTTTTTATGTGATTGGCCCATTAACCTTTGTGTCATCAGATTTATATATACCTATCTATCTATTCATCTTTGCTTATGTATGTGTAATCATAATATAAGTTCTTTACATGTATAAACATTCAAGAAACATTCATGAAAATAAATAACACATAACACATGATATGATATCGCAGAAAACTCTTGTTAGGAAGTAAAAACTGCGGTGGGGATGTCTACCCAAAAAACTTCACTATTTGCAGATAGGAAGGGAGCCGGTAAAGACTTACAAATGATCACTTCTGATGATCTACCCTGTTAGGAGTATTAGAGTGGAGACCTATTATGATCTAATTCATTTGTAGCTTTAGCAACACCGTTAGGTGTGCACTCTATTAAGAGATTTATCAAAGAACTGTTAAGTCCACCTTCTATAAAAGGATTTTTGTTGTGATGCACTTGTTAGAATGCAACTACAATATAAATGTTGATCTGATAGTGAATGCAATCTCTAATTGTTGATAATAGGTCCTGTATAGCTTACAATGTATGTATGTAATCACCTTTAGTGATTGAGTTTAGCTCACCGATGATCTGTATTCTTTCAATGCATTCAGTATTTAATCTATTTGCTTCTTGACTCATAAGAATAATCTGGTTGATAATCTCATGGTGATGCTCAGTAAGTCTTTGAATCTATGATTCTTTTTCTTGTAGCTTTTCTATTATTTTCCTCCTATCATCAATAGCCAATGTTCTCTCTCATTCAACTTTTCTTGAATTATTCATGACATCAATCATTTTTACCATCTGAGTTTCTTGACCGATTTGTATCATTTTGATTTTCTCTGTCAGATGTAGATTGACTTCTTGTAGACTTGTGATCTCTTCTACTGATGTGTCTGAAGCTTTGCTTGTTGTTGATTCAACATTGTTGAAGTAATCTGGGATCTCCTCTTCTTGATAATATTTTTCATTAAGCCTAGTTTCCATGATCTTTCTTTCATTAAGCAACTTTCTCATGCTTACTCTCACCTCTTTATACTACTCATAGTAAATCTGAATTTGCAATTGCTCATTCTCAATAGTCTTGTCCAATCTGTACGTTTCCATTGTGTGGATCTTTTCTCTTAAGTCTTTAAGCTTTTCAAGAAAGAGACTTAGCTCTGATACCAATTGTTGGAATTATTGGAATGATGTATTGAGAGGGGAGGGGTGAATCAGTACCTCTAAAACTTTTTATGTGATTGACCCATTAACCTTTGTGTCATCAAATTTGTATATACCTATCTATTTGTTCATCTTTTCTTATGTATGTGTAATCATAATATAAGTTCTTTACATGTATAAAAATTCAAGAAACATTCATGAAAACAAATAAAACATAACACATGATATGATATGGAAAAAAACTCCTTCTAGGAAGTAAAATCCACGGTGGGGATGTCTACCCACAAAACTTCACTATCTACAGATAAGAAGGGAACCGGTAAAGACTTACAAATGATCACTTCTGATGATCTACCCTGTTAGGAGTATTAGAGTGGAGACCTGTTAGGATCTACTTTGTTTGTAGCTTTAGCAACACCGTTAGGTGTGCACTCTATTAAGAGATTTATCAAAGAAGTGTTAAGTCCACCTTCTACAAAAGGATTTCTATTGCGATGCACTTGTTAGAATGCAACTACAATATAAATGTTGATCTGATAGTGAATTAAATCTCCAATAGTTGATAATAGATCCTGTATAGCTTACAATGTATGCATGTAATCACCTTGAGTGATTGAGTAATACCTTGTCTTTGCTCGTCGATAGCCTTCCTGTGTTCTTGATAACTGCTGTGATATGTTTTTGAACTTTGCATGAATTCTCTTCTTCTGCTTAGATGCTCTCCATGGCTACTATCATTTTCCAAATGATTACAAGTCTCTTTTATTACAAATGATGGAACATCTATTTATACTAGTTTCTAGCTTTATTCTTGATTCACGCTTTTCAAATTAACTCTAGATCCAAGGTTTACAACTTGACCTTGATCTTTAGTTAGATATGTTTTAGATCCATTAGGACACTTTAAAACATTTACCATATGCTTGCTTGACCCCCAAGTTAAGATTTAAAACAAATAAAAACTCTATAAATAGAATTACATTGCTTTATCTGACATGTAAAATCAGATCCAGTTTTTGCGAGTTCTTTAACTGATTGTCGGTTCTGATGGTCGGGCTGCTCTGTCAGTCTGTCGGTTTTCCTCTTCGTCGATGTTCCTTACTTGAACTATTTTTCGAGTATGCCTTTTCTGCTCTATCGGCAATGTTCTCAAAACTGTATCGTCAATTTTGCTTGTCGTCGGTAAATTCTATACTTAGCATTTTCACGTTAGACATTTTGTCCTATCGGGTATGCTTGCTGTCTGCCGGTTATGCTTACTGTCTACCGGTTATGATTATATCGATGACCTTTATCATGTTTTTCCCTTTAAGTATACTAATGGAAAAAATTAATGTCATCAGGCCTTAGGGTGAGCTTTGGAGAAATATAACATAAATACATCCAACCCCTATTTGTATGGAATATGCTTTTGCAAGCTTATGGACAATAAATATGTTTTGTATTGATTCTGTATCTGAGATCACTGGGTTATATGCAATGGATGGAATGATCACCAAAGATTTAGTTGATTGGATCATTTATAGGCTTATGAGTTCATTGGGAAATGTGTCGATCTGTGCATAGCAAAGTATAAGTTTCTTTAGTTAGAAATTTCTATTCACAATGCGAGCAAAGCTCAAGGAGACTAGAGGAACAAGAAAAGAAGCTAGGACATTTTTGTGATTACTGAGGGTACATACCCTAATTCATCAAGGAAAAGGTATTTTGATCATGTGTGACATTTTAATTACTATGGATACTCCATTAATTTTCAATGTTAGTGAGAGACCAATGTACAAATTAAAGAAACATCCCTTCAAGTCTACTGAAGATGATCTCGAAGGTGTGTTTTTAAAAACACCCTATGATGTTCTTCATGTCAAAGATATCAAGGCATACATTCACTACAAATATGAGTCACTGGGAGAATTTTAGATCTTCAAATAAATAAAGACATTATCAAGGAGGATGGGAAATGGAAGGATGAGTTTTCTCATTTACAAAATCTTAATATTATGTGAATGGTGGAGCTCTATGAGTATGATGAAGAAGAGTGGATCAAGATTGTTCTGAGAAGAGGTCATGATCGGTTTCTACGGATAGGTGAGAAGTATGTTAAGATTACTAGTGAGCTAATACATGATGTTATAGGATTGGACAATTCCAGATTTATCCCTATTGCAGAGAAGAAAATGAAGAAATATGTTGAAACCATAATGCACTCTAGATAGGATAAGAGGGTGATGACCATAGCCGACATATTTCAGCAAGATGTGAGGTTGAATTCTATGATCTTAGGATATAATCTTCATTATAGCAGCCGAACTAACTCAATTTCAGTGGGATTCATTATGATGGCCTACAAGATGATGAAGGAGAATGTAAAATATAATCTATGCAAAGTTTTGAGACAACAATTTCTGGAGAATGTCAAGCAAATTAAGAGACAAATCCAAAGAATTCAGGATTGGATCGTTATTGATACATATTTATATTCATATAGTATATAAAGTTCTTGGAATGCACCCTAGGGCATGGAAAGACAAAAAACCTAATGGGATTCAAATAAAAAATAGTTATAGGAGACAAAACAAAACTTGGGTAGATGAGGAGTTGTTTGCTATGTTCAAAATTCTACAAAGAAAAATAGAGGAGAGAGTAAGAATACCTGAAGAAATGATTGAGAAGTACATGGATAAAATTTGTTTCATGGTTGAAACTGATTGTGTATTCTTCGAGGTAGTAGAACCTAGGAAGAAGTGGATTTACCCTATGGGTTATGAAGCGAGTACAGAGTTCTAACTATGCAAGTAGAACATATATTATCTTCTGAGATTGATCCTTCTAAAGAAAGATGGGGAACATATGAAGAGAAATCAGTCAAGATCAGAGAAGAACATACCAGAGTAGAAAGGAGGAGGAAATTTGAGAATGTAGTTGAGGATATTACAACAAAGATATGCATTACGAAGGATGAAATGAAAGAAGTAAGTAAAAAGATGGCAAAAGGTGTTTTTGGATTGGAAACCACTGCTCCGACAACCCTTCCACCTCCAAAAACTAAAAAGGTTATCACTCCACATTCTACTATGATCAATTTACCTGATACTACACCTCCACCACCCAAGAGAACATCATAGGCATAGAAAATAAAAGAGATCACTATGAGAAGTACAAGGTCCTCCCAAAATATTTCACTACCTAAAAGACAAAGGAATAAAGTAGAAGATGAGAAAGTAGAGGAAAAGAAAGTGGAAGAGAAGAAAATAGAGGAAAGACATATTTGTAAACCAGATCTAAAGATACTGGAAAAGAGAATCATTGATCAAGGAAAGCTCAATCAACTACCTAAGTATTATGATAGGTATGATGAAAAATATAAGATTCTAATTGATGATTTTGTCATAGATCATATGCTTGTATTAAAAAAGAATCCAATTGAAATAGAAGGTAGTATTCCAAAGGAGTTGTATGAGAAATTGGAAATAAGGAATTAATTAGCACTAATAGAGGATGATCAGATAAGGAGGAAATCCATAGATGATATGCTACCAGTTGTCTCATATGATGAAAATGAGAGGATATTGAAAGCCATAAAACCCCTACTGAGAATAAAAGTAAGACTTATAAATATTATGGGGAGTATGTATGATGAGGTCATAGAGGACACACATAAATCAATTGATAAGGTACTAATGGAGGAAAAACTTGAGAAGTCTTCACTTCCTAAGTCCAAGGCTACTAAGCCCAAAATTATAGTTGAAGTTAAACAAGAAACACATGTATCTATTTATTCAGCTTTATTATTTCTGAGTAGCAATAAACCTCTAAATATTGATGTCGATGGTATAGATGATGATGATATAATGAGGCTATCTTACATAGCCTTTGATAAGGCCAAGGAGAAATCAGAATAGAAAACAAAAAATAAGTCAAAAGTATTGGAAAGAGAAGTTGATAGCATCAAAAAACTTCTACACCTACCTGTCACTTTCTAAGGAAATGACATAGTAGACAACTTGAACAAAGTCCTGGATTACTTTGATGTTCATTTTGATTCTTTAGAGAAGGCATCATTAGTTAGAGTTGGAAAAGAGTACATGGTGAAGTAGATGGAAGAAATATGTAAGTTAATCAATTGGGATTTGGGTATACTGGAAAACATTATTACTGAAGAAAAGTCTTGTATAATTAATGGAATAAAGGTGTATGGATAGTGTATAAATCCCCTTGTGCATTTGAAAGATATAGATAATATAATTGATAATGACAAAAGGACTGTAGATGGATTGGTAAAGAGTTGTGGGTCCTTCTCGCAAACTATCACTGATTTGGATAAGGAAGTGTCCAAGCTGTTAGACAAAATCAATGTGCTTGAGACTGAGAAAAGGATATTTTTGGGAAGATTTGGTGTGTTGAGGAGTCTAATCACACCTAAACTATCAATTCTGGAAAACATCTTTCAGATATGGATAAAGCAAAGAAATCTCTTATTGAAGACATTCCTACAACACTGAAGACAGCAAAAATAGCTTCTTTTTCTTTGAATGTTTTGATTCATATTGGTTAGATCTTAGTAAAGACATGGAAAACAAAGGCAAAGATCTTGGAAACTTATTTCCAAGATTTACTTCACATGGTATGAGTTTTTGATGAGCAGTTGTGAAATTTTGATATTTGTATCTAGATACTATTGATGTCATTGGGGGAGTAATGAGTATGAAAAATATGCACTTAGTAAGTAGTTTGCTATTGTGCACTTAGTCATTTTTCAATAAGTGTTGCCATCAATGCCAAAGGGGGAGATTTTGGGCAAGTGGCATGATCAACATAGCTTATAGGTTTTCATTTATGGAAACACTACTCATTGGCATGGTCACTTAAAGTACAATCCAGTTTTGGATATTCAATTTTGTAAAAATGACTAAGTCCAGGATGTAGTTAACAGGGTACAATCACACAATTTTGATCAGTGAGCACCGTATGCATAAAAATACGGTATGAAGGATTAGATAAGTGTACTATGGGATAGTATAGACCTTTAGTTAGGGTCACTATGATTTTAGAGTTGACTAGACAAAGTTACAACATGATGGAGTTAGGCAAAAACACTACACCAATGATACATGGAAAATGAGTGGTCACGATGATTAAGGGAGTGTTTGAGGAATCCAGAAGTGCTACTTTGGATCTAGATTGGGTCCTACCCTAATTTTGTTGAAGAATGATTGCCAACTATGTATTTTGTATTTGGTTAAGTGTTTGAAACATTTTGTGATGTTCTTGTGAGCCGATTAGAAGAAGCTTTTTTGAGATCTAGTATATAAGTAGAGTTGTTTTATGATGTTAAGATGTGTGTGGATTGCATAGATGATTTGTGATGTCAGAATCAGATAGAAGTAGATTTGAGCTATAAATGGGACTAATTAAGCATAATAGATGCTTGTATTGTTCATTTTGATAAATTATTGTAACATAATAATTTTCCTTTGTAAGAGCAGTGTGCTCATTTTATACCCTAACAAGGTTTTTATCCTTTAACATGGATATGTACTAAATGTAATATTCAGCTCCTAATAGGGCTAGGTCTCCTAGCAGGGGCACTATACTCCTAATACATTATTTATGGGTATCATCCCCATCGGGGTTTTCCTTTGGAAAGGGTTTCCTCATGAACAAACCATGGTGTTATGAGTTGTTTACTTTGTGTGCATGTTTTATTTATTTCAGTACTTGCATGGTTAATTTTGAATTGGTTAAATCTATTTATAAAGTGTTGTAATACTGATTTACCCCCTCTCAGTAGTACTTAATCCTACAAAGATGAATAGGTAGAAATGAAAACTTTCAACATACACAGACTGACATAAAATAGATAGAGACCTGTAGTGACTTAAAACAATAACCACATAATAGTATTGACTTGTGGTTTTAGTTTGGAGCTGATTTGCAAGGTATAGATTGACTTGGGCATTCTATTCTTGGGTATAGAGTGCCTATGTTACTATGTACCCTGTACTTTTGTCTGAAACTTTCATGAATAGTCTGTCAGATTCTATACTTTCCAGATATTCAATGGATGGTTTTTCACCTATTCTTGCAAACATAAAAATGGGGAAAATGTTGCAGAAAGGGTTTTCCCTTGTCAAACCCTGCTTGAGGAATTAACCTTGAAATTGAAATGAAATTCTATGAAAGGAAAATATGTAAATGTGTGGGTAAATGTTAGATTTAGCTTGTAAATGTATATACCTTCATAAATGGATATTAAGATTGAACATATTTATGAAGATACTTGTATGTTGGTTGAAATGTAGTTTTTGAACCTTGGAATATAGAAAGGAATCAAGGATGCCTTCACAAATGCATAGATTTGTGAATACTCCTCATAGATATTTAATTTTTTTTATACTTGATGGACACTTTCTTTGAAAGATGAAAGGAATAATGTATGTGGATGGTCAATGTATCTTCTTTCTTAATTGAGAACTCCTCTACTTGGCCATCATAGGAGAGAAGCTTTCTACAATGGAGAAGATTGCCTTCAAAGATGCCTTGGATTCTTGGAGATTTTAAGATTTTGATTTGGGTTACCAAAATGAGGGGAGATAGGGTGCTTGTATACCTCTCTCAACATTTAAGGGCTCAAAAGTCTGAGGAGGCCGACACGAGTTCTAATACACTACTAAAATACCAAAGTAGACTGCTCATTTAAATTTGTGCACAAATCTCAAGGAATAGATCACCCAAGGCATTTTGTTCCTAGGAATACATCACCTGGGGTGTTAGGTACCCAATAAAATAGGAAAAAATTTGAATGGGGAATCAGGAAGGAGGAAAATAGGTAAAAAAATGGAGGAGATTGATTGGTGGATCAAGAATAATGGATATGAAATCTTGAGAATGCCAAAATGGGGCCTAAGTGAGAATCTAATTATAGGTGCTTATTATTTAGGATGATATAAAACCTATAATGGAGCACTACTTGAACACACAAATAACCAAGAAGAGGGAATAGGCATCTTTGGGGCTCAAGATTGCACTCTCTATTGGTATTGGAACCCTTTCAATTGAAGGGGATTCAAAGATCATCATTGACACTATTAAAGGAATGTCCCAAACCAACTGTTCAATTGAGGGCATTCTAGATGATGTTCATAGGCTCCTACTAGGCTTTGAATTATTTTTAATCAACCATGTTTATAGGGAGGGAAATGTGGTAGAAAACTCCCTTTTTGTTATTTGTTACGATATGGAGGGGTTTAGGTGCTGGAAAAATCTCCACTCTCTTTCAACATACATCCAAACTCTCTTGAACATAGAGTGTTCAACTCCTAATGGTGATGATGTGTAAAAGTTTGTGTTGGATGTGGTGCCTCCTTCTTTGCACCATATGGTGTTGGGTCTTTCATAATCATAACCCTTTATGTATCAAGCGAGAGTGATGGACTAGTGCAAATATTTTGAATTTGAATAGGGGGTGATGACATGGCATGACAATGTTAGATAATAGAAAATCCTTGTCCAATAGGATATTAAACACCATTTTTGGCATAGTACTTGGTGTAGGCAGTCCCTTGGTAATCATTAACATTAAAATAATTTGAAGGACTATTACTCTATGATGATGAGATGACATTACATGAAGTCCATAGATGGTCATAGTAGCAGTTATCATTTCCCTTCTCGTAATGGTGTCTACCCATTGTATGCCATAGTTTAATGATATTACCCAACTATAAAGATATACACTTATTATTCCCTTAAATCAATCTATGATAACAAAAAGTTTCCCTAACTGTATCAAGGGTTACATTTTTCTTCTGAAAGTTGATTACCCAGTGTATTTTGTTATAGTGATGGGGGGAAGTAGGTCTGCATTGATCTTGAGAAGCTAGATTATTTAAAGAATAACCCCATGGTATGATATATTTGCAAGGAAGGGGGGTTTAATACTTTATTGAATCCATCAACGGATTCGATGAGGGCTTGTCTATTTAGTTTGCTAACTCCTGGGAAAATAAGAGAGTTGTTGTTGGAGGGATCTCCTTTGCGATCAGTGAGGAGGCCATTGCCAAAGCCACTGGGTTATCTACCATTGGAAGGAAATCAAGGAAGACCATCTTGGTAGTTGATAATGATAGCTTGAACAAGTTATTTGAAGGAAGCAAGGCTTGAGAACAAATGAAAGGTGGATATGATAGATCTTAGCTTCCACCACCTTGGGACTAGGTTTGTTTGATTCTCATGAAGTATTTTACATTGGAACTTGGGCACTTTAAATTTTATTACTCCCATCATATTCCCCTCCTTAGCCATTTTAGGAATCATGGAATCATCTTGTTTCCTTTTTATTATTAAATTCTCTTGAGAGTTCTACGTTTGACGCCAAGGAAAGTGCTCATACTTAGGGTAAAAAACCTATTCCCTTGCATCAGGGTCTCATTTTTAGGTGATACCACTTTCACTTGGCTCTCTTCCCTCCCAAACCTATTATTTTCTATGAGCCCCCCTATTTCAAAGTCCCCTCTAACTGATAGCATCATTGATATGTAAAGCTGAAGTAGAAAGAAGGGTATTGGGCATCAGTGAGCCCTTAAGATTGTCTCATGTGTTAGCACTCTAGACATATTGAAATGTTATACCATTTCTCCTAAGGCTATATTGAAAGGTAAGGAATCTTTTTTTTTCCACCTCCAAGAGGAAAGGAAAAAATCCCGCCACCCAACAATTTTTTTTTTCTCCAGGAGGTAAATAGTGAAGATGAGGAGGTGGAGGAGCACACCACCCCTTGTAGATCCAATAGAATGACCACTAGCTTTTCAAAGAAAAGAAAACATTTCTGGTTGATTATGACTCAAAGGAAAACACTAAGTAGGGGAATAATTTTTTTGAAAAGGAATGTGATAAGATCAAGAATCAGAGTGTGAAGATATTGTTGCAGATACTATTGGTAGTTCAAATATGTCCACCTTCAACAACTTGACCCACACTTCTAATAGGCTGAAGGAGGGGTCCATTGATCCTGGATTTGACATGCTACCAAATGAGGACAATACAATTCTTGCTAACTCCAACATGATTTTTGCTTTGGATTTAGATAACCTACGTAGTGAGGTGGACAACCTGAACAACAAATTGAGGGAAGCAAAATAAAAGTTTGGTAGAATTTCTAGGTTTAGCCTTCGGGTGATACAAAACTCTACAAATTCCTTGTTCTTGTTGCAATGTAATATTCTCAATGACGATGGGAAGGATGAAGGTACCTACAAGGATCTATTTAAATTTCTTCCAAAAAATTGGACATAGGTGTTGCACTAGTCGGGTTGCTACATCAAACCCTCCCATAATACGTAATCTCTAGTTTTTCAAGGTTGTCCCCTTACCCCTCTAGGGATTGTGTGAGTATTTTTATTGTTAACCTAGTTGTCTTTCTCGAAACTTGTTTTTTGTTCTATTTTTTTAGCTTTAGGAGCATGATTTTAGTTTTTTCTGTTATGAATGGTACTACTCTATACTGTGGTGGTAATCTTGAGAGTTATAGGCTACCTATCTATGACTTATGGTTACTTACTTTACTAGTTCTCTAAGATGCTTTGGATGTTTTTTTTCTGTTAGTGTGTTGTGTTTGTATGCCCATGGGTTGTGGTTTTGTAAGGGTTAGGACCCTAGTTTCGCTATTGATTAATATCGAAAAAGTTACTAAAGACAAAAAAGTACTGATTGTTCATCTAATTTTATCCTCCAATACTAGAAAAGATTACCTCCTTCCAAAATTACAACTAAAACACTAAAAAAAAAACTATTAATTAATTAAATAATATTCAAATCATCATTTCAATCTTATTTATTTTCTTATATATTACTATTCTTAGTTCTATAAAATTTTAAAACTTCTAATTTTTATTAAAAAAATCCCTCAACAAACCTACAGATGGGTAAGTCCTCTCAATAAGAAACATGTAATTGATTCCTAATAGCGAAGGCTATTATAATAGACCTTTTACCACCATAATTTAGAGAAAAATATTACTCTTGAAGAGCAAGAAGCAATACATAGTTTGATTATGTTCACACTTTAGTGGTTAAGGATATTTTTATTATTTTATTGTTTAATAATTAAATTTATTTTATAATAACTACAATAGAAAATAATCGTTGAGATGGAACTACTAATAAAAAGGAGGATGAACATTTTTTCTTTTTAAATATTAAGGGTTTTAATTATATTTATATAAATATTTTGTTTAAATAAATAATTTGAATTTAACATAATTGAATAAGAGGATAGATAGGTTTAATATAAAGATCGATAATAGATAAACTATATTGTTTCTATTTTGAAATGTATTAAGGCTCACATTCATAAACATTTTATCCAAATGAATTTTTTTGTATTAAACTTACTTTTTTTAATAAATTTTATTAAGCTTTATTAATAAAAAACATCACAATGTTTTGCAAGTCTTCCCTTTTGGTAAGATGGTTTATCTCACATAGTTGGGAAGTAATAACTCCTTGATTAGATTTGTATAAATAAAGACTTTGATAGTAGAATATATCATCCATGAATTATATTGTACTCAACATTGTTTTAGGTTGTTGTCTCTTTGAAAATGCAAGTGATTTATTGTGATATTATTCTATCATTTCAATTCAATATTATAATTCAATATTATTCTTGTGTTTCCATCTACAATATATATTATTTATATTTTTGTTATTTGATCAATCTCTTGCATGGACGATATCATCTAGTATCAAAGCTATTTTTAGGATCTTATTCGACTATATGTTGTATGTCATCACCTCAATCTTTTAGGATCTTGGTGATTAAAAAAGTAAGACAGTGAATTTTTGTCTCCTTTTTTCCTTGTTCATAGTTTTTATTTTTATTTTTGAGATAGAAATCCTTTACCTTAAAATTTTAAATGTTAGAAAAAAATTGTCACTTTGAACTAAGTTGGATTCTCCATATATATTTCAACAAATATTGTAAAGATTAACCCTCCAAAACTATCCCATTAGATAACCTTTTTATACAATCTTCTACTTCCATAGACCCTTAATATGTCAAACAATTAATAGATATTTTTGAAACCTAATGTTAAAAAATCACCAAACATATGTATAAGCTATGATGCATTGAGAAATAATTAGACCTATGAAGTTACTTATATCACACTTAAACTCATTTGAATTAGTATATTGTTGGAGATACCCATTTGAATTAGTATATTGTTGGAGATACCCACTAATGACCATTGCACTGAGCATTATAAATTTCCAACCATATTAAATTTAACCTATATTTTTGAAAAAAATCTATGTAAACTACGCTGAGAGATCAAATTTTAAAACTTTTTTAATCACTAAAAAAATAATCAATTAGATTTACAATTTAAAAAATTATAAGCAGAAAGCTTTCAACACCACAATATATATTACAAATATTATATTTCATACTAAATTATAAGTTATGTATTAGATTATTTTTGACGAATAAAGAATTCACTATTATTCTTGAATTGGTAAAAATATTGTGTCACCTACCTAGAATTAATAAAGAGCAACCATGAACTTGTATAGAATGGTTATTTTGGTTATAACTAATTTACATATGTAAAGAAATCTCTTTATCTAGTAGGTAAAATATGGAAAAAATATGGAGATATTTTTGTAGGTGCATTAGTTTACTTCTTAGAAGGTCTTTCAGTGTAATTAAGTAGTAGTTACGTAATTCATTCTATTACAAGAAGAGAGTTGAAACTAAAGATAATTTTTTCATAATTATTCATGAAACATTTTATATGTGAGAGCTTGTATAAAAAGGGAAATAGAATTACTTGTAAACTTAAAATTCTTTATAGCCAAACATAAAGAAATATTTCATGTTTCATGATCTTATCCTAAATAGATTATCTATAAATATTTATTTGTTAAATTATTAATATGAGATGACAATGCTCATTTGCATGTTCACCTATACATTGTATTGATTGTGTGTTCCTAGTTATATCCGTGCATTGATACTACAACTAAATAAGTTGGATGCCTCAGTTATCACAATATGTTTATTCATCAATTTCTTCATGTGAGGATGAGTGAAAAATAGAGATTCTAGCCAAAAGACCTGTCATGGCACTCAAAACCAAGAAAACCATTGGAATAGTAGAATAATTTAGTAATATCCCAAATATGATATATATAAATGAGGACAAGAGGCTTCCTTAAAAATTTGAGTGGCCTTCTTGAAACTTAGTCAACTCTTTAGCTATTTGTTTCACAAAAATTGTCACAACTATTCTTATTAGTATTTGTCGTTAGGCTATATACAATTGCAATGAGTTTTTCTTAACTCGTTATTAAAACAAAAATTTTCAACAAATTACAATTCAGTATTTTTTTTTAAAAAGAATAGATGTGAAATATTTATGTTATAAAATGATGAAAATCATTTTTCTTCACGCTTATTGGCTAATAAGTTTGGGGTCTTATACACGAATTTTAAGGAAACACTATTTCCATAATGCAACTTTTCAAGACACACTACCCACGTTTAAATAAATTTTAAATTCTTCTCTATTATTAAATTATTATTTCTAATAAAATTGTAAATTATTATACTTAATTAAATTATATCAAATATTATAACTATAATTATGTATAGGCAAATACTTAGGCACTAAGTGACACTTGTTGTACTTGTCGTAGGCAATATACTATTGCATTCAATTGTGCACAAATAGTGAATTAGTTTTACACCAATGAACCAATCATAAATCACTATTTTTTTCTTGTTCAACTATTTGTAAAGTTTAAGTATTTATTTATGAATTAAATATATTCAATAAATTACTTTTTTCAATTATGATTGGTTCAATTATTTGGTCTTATAGGACCCCTTTTTTGGGAGGCTTCCCAAATTTTTATTTTCCGATAGTTTTTAACCATAATATTGTAATATATAATTTATATATCATTAATTTAGATACTATATTTTATATTGTATAATGTAAACATATTATTTTTATTAAAAAAATCAATTATTTATAATATATAACTATCATATATTCTAAAACATTTACTATATAATATTTTTTTAATATATATATGTTATAAATAATTATTATAATTTCTAATATATAATATTATATTATTATATAATATATAATATAAAAGTACTATATCACATAATTTTAGGATTTCACTAACTCTTTATTTATTATTTAAATTTCACCTAACATTTATAATTTATAACTATATTTTAAATTTTTACAATTATAACTATACAAATGAAATTATAATATATACAAACATAATTTATTAAAAAATATTTTTTAGATTTTATACAAAGTTTCTTATTTAATTTTTAATCTATAATAATTTTACTTTAATTAAATAACTATTAATTAATATATATAATATTTATAATAAAATTAAAGTTAAATTTACATATATAATTATAACTAATTACGACAAGTGCAGGCCACTACGTGACACTTGTTCTTCATCAGTATTTCGAGTAGGTACTCAACGACTTATTCAGTCAATAATGGTGTATATATTTGTTCAATGGTGCACCTAAAATAAGGTTCACAAATGGAATATGAGCAACCAATATGCTATGTAAAATTTATATCTTACCCACATGACTCTACTCTTGCTTCTCAATAATAGGCAATGCAAGAAACACAATTATATATTGCTATTACAAGAAGCCAAGGTGATCTCAACCATTTGCACAAAATGTAGAGATGGTAATTGATATTGGATATCTTCGCCCTTATACACAAGAAATGCTTATTTGGTGCAACAAATAAGCTAATCCACCACTAGTCAGTTATGGAATGAAAAAGTTGGAATGCCATCAGTCATCAAATTACAAGAGGTGGATACTCTCCTCATTTTGGCTTGAACATACAACCTTATGCCAATTTAAAAACTTAAATGTATAAATTGATAGAGATTTTTGATGTCATTGTAGTATTATAATTAAATGTATAAACTGACATATATATTTTTATGCTGAGTGTAATTAAAATGTTAAAATTGGCAGAGATTTTTTATGCTCAACGTAATTAAAATGTATGAATTGACAGATTCTTTTGAGCATTCTTACTGAACACATTATGAGAAAAGGTAGAATATTGAATCTTATTATCTTGATTATTTTATTTGAATCTTATTATCTTGATTATTAAATTATATTTTGAATTGAATTTTATTTTGAACTAACAGTTGTAGTTGCGCCTCGATTTTTAAAAAAAGTCCAAATGTTTATGTAACCAAATTTGTTTCCATTGTAGGAAGCTTCTAGGCTTAATTATCCTTTCACAAAATCAATATCAGTACAATCCAACTAAAGAAATAGTATTTTGTTATTTAAATAATATTTTAAAAAATCCTTCTACAAGCATACAGGGAAAGACGATTCCTATATAAACATGTAATCAATTCTTGATTACTAAGACTACTATTTGGTTCTTTTATTACGATATAGAGAATACAAATCAAGATACCCTTTTCTTTTGCTCACATTTTATAATAATAGCATTTAATATTATTTTATTTATTAATTCCATAATAGTTAGAGTATAAAGTATTTTTCATAATAGATGCTAGCAATTAAAAAGTCAATAATAGCTTTTAATATTATTTTATTTATTAATTCCATCATAGTTAGAGTATAAAGTATTTTTCATAATAGACGCTAGCAATTAAAAAGGAGCATGGAAGTATATGTCTTCATTTTAAAATATTAATAGGGTTTTAACTATGCTTATATAAATATTTATTTTAACTAAATAAATATAATTAAGAAGTAAATAAATATTTTAAAAAGTATTATTATAAATAATAAAATTGAAATAATTGTGACAATTAAATAAGAGGATAAATGAGTTTAGTTTCAAGATTAATGATAAATAAATGATGTTGACATTGTTTCAAAATGATTCTTTGTTATCTTAAGATTGTTTCCTCCAAATTTCATAGATATCATTGTTGGCAAGTGATGAGTTTTGTATGATTTGAGACACTTATGGGTTCTCATTTATGGCAACATATATGGTATATTGATCACTTGGATTGAAGTTATGTTTTGGAGATACAGTCTTAAAATGACTAAGTACAGAAGCAGAAAAATAGAGTACGACAATATTGTTTTGGCTAGCGAAGATCAAGTATGACAAGTTATGACTTGCGAGCTTAGTGGAAGATACTATGGGGTATATATGACCTCCACCTAAGATTGATTTAGTTTTGGAATTGATTACAATGAGTTAGAGAGATTTGCAGACAAGCGTAGACAACATGACAATGTAACAGAGCAATTGAATAGCAACGATGATTTAAGGAGTATATTGTGGACTCCTATCAAGCTAAGTTGGATGATAATTTTGGATAATCTATATTTTGGTTATGTAAGGGCACCGACTTTGTATTTTATCTTTACATTAGTTATTTTTTATTGAGAGCCGACTATGTCATATTATTAAGAGAGTCGACTTGGTAATAAGAAAGATATATATATATATATATATGAAGACTTTTTCTAAAGCGAAGATATGATTAGAGGATGATAACCGAATGTGTGTGTATGTGAGAATAGAAGAGTAGAGGATGACAAAGATCATTGAAGAACTATGAATGGAACTATCTAAGCATTGAAGATGCTTGTTTTTGTTCATTATTGAGAACACTTTGTAACATAAGTTTTGTTGTAAGAGTTGTAAGCTCAGTTGGCCCCTAACAGGGTGTTGTATACCTTTAACAGGGTTGTTATTCCTCTAACAAGGAATTGTACTATGTAATATTCAGCCCCTAACAGGGTTAGGTCTCCTTATAGGGATATTATACTTTAGTGCATGCTTGTGGGTACCATCCCCACTGGGGTTTTCCCTTGGCCAGGGTTTCCTCAACAATAAATAATGGTGTTATGAGTTCTGTGTTATTTTTTTTTTATGTTCCTTTGATTTCAGTATGCTTATGGTTTATTTGGAATTGGTTTAAGTTTTATCTGAAGTGTTGTAATACTGATTCACCCCCTCTCAGTATTACTTAATCCTAACAATTGGTATAAGAGCTATTGTACCTTGGAGAGAAAGTCTAATAGCTTAAGGGAGATCAGAATGGATTTAGAAAATTTACAAGAGAACTTTTAAGCAACACTTGAAGACCTTGATAAAGAAAAAGCACAAAATGGTGACTTGAGATTAAAATTAAAGAGAGATGATGGATTCATCAAGAAACTTAAGGATCAGCTTGAACTTTCCAAAAATCAGAGACAACATCGTATGGTTTAGATAAAAGAAGATTTAGATAGTGATAATTCAGATCAGATAAAGAAACTTGAACAAGAAAATGTTCCCTTGAAGCTTGAGAATAAAATGATGGCTAAAGAGATTCAACAAGAAAAGAATGCTAATATCAAGACTAAAGAAGATTTGAAATATGCTAATACCCTGATGGGACTGTAGGATTTTGCAAACATGCAAATCCACAGACTGCCAAGAACACTTGCATGCAGATACCTGAAGCTGAAAGAGAGACCTGTGAGAGAGAGAGAGGCTAGGGTTTGGAAAATCTCAGCGGAGTGAGAGAAAATTATTATTTCCAAAGTGAATGAATAACATTACAAAAGCATTCAACCTTAAAGGTGAATGAAACCCTAAAAACATAAAGGCTAGGTTGCGCAATATAATTAATATAAAGTATTAATTATATGCACCTAAGAGATAGCTTAAGCGAAAAAGAGTAATAATAATTGATTACTCTAACAGGGACAAATGAAGATTGACCTTGACTATTACAAGAACAAGTATCTAGAATTGGCGAAATATAATCAGATCATAAAAGGTGAACTTGTTGAGACAAAGAAACACATTGAGAAACTTCACATGAGAAGTGACTTGATCGATGAATACAGAGAAAGACAAAAACCTAAAGGTGATATGACTAGTATTGGCTTCAATGAAGCTGAATGTTCGAAGAATCGGGAAGAAAAATATGATGTAAAGATTGATGTAGACAAACCTATTCTTGAAGAACCTAAAGAAAATATCAGACCTTTTAGAGGTAGATGTTTTGGATGCAATAAGTTTGGACACATGAAGAGAGATTGAATAGGTAATACACCTTTAAGAAATTTTTTTGGTTATTGTTTGACGCAAGGAGGGATTGAAGATGGGGACAAAGGCTCTCCCAACTACCAATCTAGCTTTCCAACACAATGCAGAAGCAACAACAACACAGTGATAGAAGAAACTGCAGGGATCCTTTTCATTAATTTATCACAATCATTACATGTTGGTCTATAAGGCCTTCCTAATTTCGGCCATATACATTCAGTGAATTACAATTTGATCTTCATACATGCAAGGTCACATAGTTGCTAATAGATAATTCAACTTTCAATTTTCTATCCAATCTATCATGCTCTAAGAATTGCTTAAAACTAAGAACATAGAAACAAATATATACAAGAGTCCACCAAGAGAGGTCGGTGCTCAAATCCATAAGTGAGACCCAGATTTAGGTCCATAGAGATCCCAATGAGAGACCCCAAATCAATTAAACCATTGAAATTGACTGAAGAAGTTGGCCACCATATCCAAATCCAAAATAATCATCTTGGGCAAAGGTTGACTGAGCAATAGAGTGAATCAGGAAATGAACACCCCCAACAACAGGAAACAGAACCCGAGTGTCAGAAGAGAAACCCGAGCAACAGGAAAATAAACAAGCTTGCCCAAGCGACAGACCCAAGTAACAGAAACAAGCATGCCTGAGCAACAAAACCTGAGCAACATAGACAAGCATGCCCAAGCAACATAACCTGAGCAACAGAGTATTTCCTGAGTAGTCTCCAAACAAACTAAGGAACAAAACAAACATATTTTTGTTTGAGTAGAACTGCCAATGAACCGAGATGCTCCTACATCAGAAACCTAGGGTTAATAGAAATGATTCCCCGAATTATGTATCAAGTCCAAATTGAAATGAATCCAATTTAGATAGAGAAATCCAAGACGAGTCCTCAATCAGTCTGTTCTTCCATTTTACCAGATACTCCATGTATTCTTTTCCTCTTGTACTTCTATCAATTCTCTGTTTTAAAATCCTTTCAACTTCCTCTATCTCCTTCTTAGGATAATCACTTGGTATTGTTACTTCTTCATCAGATTCATGATATTCATACAAGTCTGAAATATTGAATATAGGTTATATATCCATGTCATCAGGTAACTCAACTTCATAAGCATTTCCACTGTCAAATTTTCTCAATATTTTGCAAGGACCAAATTTCTTCATCTTCAAATTTCCATATGTTCCAATAGGAAATATTCCTTTCTTCAAATGAACCATTACTGCATCACCAACTTCAAATTTTTTATGTCTTCTTGATTTGTCTACACTATTCTTGTATTTCTGATTACTTTTCTCCAGCTTTTGTTTTACATCTTCATGTAATGTCTTCATGAACTTAGCAAATTCTTTTTCTTTTGAACTTCTTTTATCTTCTCCAACAATATCTCTCAAGTTTGATATACCTCTTGGTTGTGTGCCATGAATAATCTCAAAAGGTGTTTTTGCAGTACTCCTATTCATTGAACTATTGTATGCAAACTCTTCTTGTGCCAACATCAAATCCCAATTGCTTGGTGTGTCTCCAACTAGGCATCTCAACATATTACCCAAACTTCAGTTTACAACCTCTGTTTGTCCACTAGCCTGTGGATGAAATTTAGAACTAAATTTCAACTAAGTATCCAACTTCTTCCAAAGTATTCTCCAAAAATATCTTACAAACTTACTGTCTCAGTTAGAGATGATACTCCTCGGTAATCCATGCAATTTGACAATTTCCTTAAAGAAAATATCTTCTATATGTACTTCACCTGATGTTTTCTTACATGGTATGAAATGTGTCATCTTAGAAAATCTATCCACAACAACAAATATGGAATCATTACCTCTTGCTGTCCTAGGTAAGCCAAGAACAAAATCCATGTTGATATCACTCCAAGGTTTCTCAGGAATAGTAATAGGTGTATACAACCCAGTATTCTGACCCACTCCTTTTGCAACTTGACAAAATATACAAGTTTTCTCAAATTTTTGAACATCCTTATACAACTGAGTTCAAAAGTACCTTTCCTTCAGCAAACTCAATGTTTTTTCAATACCAAAATGTCTAGCCAATCCACTACTATGTTTCTCCTTAATCAAATTAGTTCTCATTGATCCTCTCGGTATACACAACTGAATACCTTTGAAAAACTTATCTTATTGAGTGAAATTGTCTTCATACTTGATTGATTTGAATTAGGTGCTCTGCACGCTCTCCACTACTCTAAAAAATCAAGATCACTTTCATAAAAATTCTTCATGTCATCAAAACCAAGAACTTCAATTCTCATTTCAATCAACAAATATCTTCTTCTACTTAATGCATCAACAAATTGGTTAGTTAATCCACTCTTATGCTTAATCACAAATGTGAAACTCCACAAATACTCTACCCATTTCATATGTCTTTGATTCAACTTATTTTGACTACCCAAATATTGTAAAGCTTTATGATGAGTATACAACACAAATTCATTTAGCATAAAATAACGTGTCCATTTCTTCATAGCTTGCACTATAGCATAGAAATCTTGATCATAGATAGAATATTTCCTTTTGGCATTAATCAACTTTTCACTAAAGAAAGCAACATGTTTACCTTCTTGAGTCAACACAGCTCCAATAACACTTCCACTTCTATCACATTCAACTTGAAATACCTTATTGAAATCAGGTAATGCTAACATAGGTAATTCAAAAACCTTCATCTTCAAAGCCTCAAAACTCTTGTTAGCTCCATGTGTCCATTTGAATTCTCTTTTGTCTCCTCTCATTGTTTCAATCATAGCATTACAAATAGAACTAAAATTTCTGATAAATTTTCTGTAAAAACTTGCCAATCCATGAAATGATCTTACCTTAGTGACATTCTCAGGTGTAGGCCAACTCAACATAGCTGCAACCTTCTTTGTATCCATCTTCAAACCATCAGCTAAAATTACAAAACCCAAATACACAAGCTCTTCTTTCATGAAGGAAAACTTCTGCAGATTTATCAGTAACTTTTCCTCTTTCAATCTCTACAACACTTTCCTTATATGCATCAAATGTTCTTCTCTAGTCTTACTGAATACCAGAATGTCATCCAAACATACAATCACACATTTATTTAATAATTTCTTCAAAAATTCATTCATTAACCTCATAAAAGTACTCGGTGCATTAGTTAAACCAAAAGGCATAACCAACCACTCATATAGACCTTCCTTTGTCTTGAAAGCAGTCTTCCATTCATCACCTTCTTTGATTCTGATATGATGATATCCACTCTTCAAATAAATTTTGGTAAAATATCTTTCTCCACTCAAACAATCCATTATGTCATCCATTCTCAGTATAGGATACCTATACTTCATTGTGATCTTGTTGATTTCTCTGGAATCAGTGCACATTCACCATTTTCCATTCTTCTTAGGTGCCAATACAACAGGTATTACACATGGACTCAAACTTTCTCGGATCAAACCTTTGTTCAATAATTCATGAACTTGTCAGTTAAGCTCTTCATTCTTGGTTTGTGTTAACCTATTTGGTACTTTGTTTGGTAAACTAGCTCCAGGAATGAGATCCATACATCGACTGATATCTCTCATTGGTAGAAAACCATTAGGTACATTATCTAAAAATATCTCCTTGTACTCAGTGAGTAAATTTCCAACCTCCGCAAGAATGTCATCTTATGTATTCTTACTCAGTTTGTTAGGAATCAAAGTATAATAGATATCATTTCTTTCCAAATCCTTAACAAATTGTCTACCTTCCATCAAACAAACTTTCGCAGATGTTCATATCTCACCAACAGATTCTTCAACCAAGGGTAACAAAAATTTCTTCTTACCATCAACCCAAATAGAATATCTATTCAATCTTCCATCATGTATAGCATGTCTATCATATTTCCAAGGTCTACCCAACAAAATATGACAACAATCCATTGGCATAATATCACATAACACCTTATCATAGTACTTTCCAATTTTTTAGATTCACAAAACATTGTTCACTCACCATTAATGTGTGTTCATCCTTGATCCATGAGATATGATAGGGGTTTGGATGTTTCATCCTCTCTAACTTCAACTTTGTGACCATTTCCTCAGATGCTATATTCTCTGAGCTTCCACTGTTAACAATCACCTTCCAAACTTTGTCTGCAACTCTACATCTGGTCTTGAAATTTTTTTTCCTAATCAGATCTTGCTTATCCTTCTCACTCCATAGTATCCTTCAGATCATGAGATTCTCAGGTTCATTAGGTGACTCCTCTTGTACCAATGCATTTCTGCTACTACTTCCTTTCTTTCTTGCATGTGTACACTCAAAGGATTTATGTCCTTCTTCACCACAATTGTAACAAGTTACTTGGAACCCTTTTCTTCTATAACCACCTCTGCAGTAATTTCCTCTTCCTCAATATGAACTTCCACCTTTCCATTCAGTCTTTTCTTTATCTTGAGATGTGTCTAAGATTGACTTGTATGATTCGGATCTATTATTTTAACCATGAGATCCACCTCTTCCTCTAGGGAATCTACCACCTCTACCTCTTTGTCTTTGCTCATATATTTTGTTCAACTTCTTCTCAACTTTTAGGGAAAATTGATATGTCTCCTCAATTCTTTCCATCTTGACCAAACTGATCTCATCTTTTATAGAACTTCTCAAGCCATTCATATATCTTGCTACTCTTTCTACTTCATCTTCAACATGTCCAGATCTGATGTCCATTCTATAGAATTCCCTAGTATAGTCTTTCACTGATTTTTATTTCTGCTTCAAACTTTGCATTCACTTGTTTAGGTTAATCTGATAATCACAAGGTAGAAACTTGCCTTTCAAAATTTTTACCATCTTATCCCATACCTTGATTTGGTCTTTACCTTTCTTCTTTATATCCAATTTCAGATGTTCCCACCATAGGGATGCATGACCTTTCAATTTAGTATTTGAAATCTTCACCTTCTTATCCTCTGCTACATTATCATATTCAAAATACTTTTCCATCTCAATTATCCAGTCAATCAATTCATCAGAATCCAATTTTCCACTATAATCAGGAGGATTAAACTGAGGTGTGGATTTCAAAATTGTTAAAGTTCTCAGGAATCTCTCTTCTTCCTGATTCATCGTAGGTGTAGGTGTAGCTTCACCTTTAACCTCTTCAATTTCATCATCACTAACATCTTCAAGATGTCTTCCTCTGTGTTAGGCTATCTCAACAAATTCCAATCTAGCAGCCATCTATCTAAGCATATAAGCTAGACTTGGATCTGCATTTCCTCTCCCACGAACCATCTTGAATCCCTATGCAATTGTAGGTTAGATCGGAATCTACTACCCCACAACAATACCAACTAGGGTTAGGGTTTATAAGAAGGAACTTAGATCTCACTAATGCTCTAATAAAACCTCACACAAGGAGGGACTGAAGATGGGGCCAAAGGCTCTCCCAACTACCAATCCAGCTTGCCAACATAATGCAAAAGCAACAACAACACAGTGAGAGAAGAAAAAACAAGGATCCTTTTCATTAATTTATCAAAATCATTACATGTTGGGCTATAGGGCCTTCTCAGTTTCATCTTGGTTTCATTGATATACATTCAGTGAATTACAATTTGATCTTCATACATGCAAGGTCACAGACCTTCTTACAGATAATTCAACCTTCAATATTCTATCCAATCTATCATGCTCTAAGAACTGCCTAAAACTAAGAACATAGAAACAAATATATACAAGAGTTCACCAAGAGAGGTTGACGCTCAAATCCATAAGTGAGACCCAAATTTAGGTCCACGCAAATCCCAATGAGAGACCCCAAATCAATTAAACCATCAAAATTAACTGAAGAAGTCGGCCACCAGATCCAACTCCAAAATAAGCATCTTGGGCAAAGGTTGGCTGAGCAACATAGTGACTCGGGAAAGGAACACCCCAAGCAATAGGAAATAGAACCTGAGCGTTAGAAGAGAAACCCGAGCAATAGGAAAATAAACAAGATTTCCTGAGTGATAGACCCGAGTAACAGAAACAAACGTGCCCGAGCAACAGAGTATTTATCGAGTAGTCTCCAAACAAACTATGGAAAAAAACAAACATATTTTTGGTTGAGAAGGATTGCCAATCACCCAGGATGCTCCTGCATCATTTTTTTAATTGTAATGCATATGGGCACAAGAAGATAGAATGCAGGAAAGCCGATGATACAGACAAGACAACAATAGAGGATAATCAACAACTAAGATCACATGTTACAAATGCATCAACCTTGGACATATTGCAAGGAATTGTAAATTGCAAGTTAATTAGTACAGTAAACCTCCTATATGCTACAAATGTAACAATGTAGGTCATATACCAAAGTTTTACAGGTATAATGGAGTAAATAACAAAAGAGCACCACCTCTTATGAATACAAAGAGAAATGACGATAATAATGGTAAGAGTATGGAAGAATACAAGAGTGATTTTGAAAATTGTTTTAGGAAAGAAGAAGATAACAATGGTGGTAAAGTATGGAGAGTTAAAGAGTTTAATGACGTATTGGTTCAGGAACATATAGTAGATGCTACTGGATCTTTGCGTAATGCTAGCAAAGAAGAATCGATGTAATTGGTCAAGAATGGACTTAGGGGGGAGCATTGGATGAGCACAAAATAATATATCTAGCCCCTGATTATGTGGATTAAGCTCTAGCGAGCTTAGGTATGATCTTGGCCGACATCATGGAACTTATATCTAAGAGCGCAACATCGGATGATGCATATTTTATGATCATGAGATTTATGACTGACTGGACAGTATTGGGTAATGTGGGTTCTTAACACTTAACGATGTATAAAGAACCTAATGGTTATCTATTTACTTACCATTTGACGAGCAATGACCTAAGGAGATCAGATAATAGAGAGATTCAGACTATCTAGCAATTACTTTACGTGATCGATCAAAGCGGAAAATTAGAACTTATCGTGTAAAAGGTATTTACATCATTTACATCTATAGAAGCTACTATGAATGCACCTTTGATATATGATGTTGTGGATATACCTAGATATAAGTTTAATAAACATCCTTTCAAGTCATGTGAAGATGACCCTGAAGGAGCATTTTCCCAAACACCGTATGGCATTTTGCATGTAGTATATATTAGGGCATACATTCATTGTAAGTATGATATACTAGGTATTGATGAAATTTCTACTGAAATGGAGTATATAACTGATAATGGAAAAATGAGAGATGAATTTAAACACATTGACAACCTGAGCATCATGAAGATATTGGACTTATATGAATTCAACGAAGAGGAATGGTTTAAAATATTATTAAGCAGAGTTCATGATCAGTTCATCTGGATAGGAGAGCAACCTATAAATATTTGTAGTCAATTGATTCATGAAATTACTGGATTAGACAACACTGGAACTATCCTTGTGACTGAGAAGAACATAAAGAAAAAAGTAGAAACCCTAACACATTCAAAATGGGACAGGCGAGCTATGAAAGTTAATGATATATTCTTATATGATGTTAGATTGATTGCGATGATACTTGGTTACAAATTCTACTAGAGCAGTAGACCTAACTCAATATCAACAGGTGTTATCATGATGGCCTACAGAATGGTGAAAGAAAATACTACTTACAATCTATGTGAGGTTTTAGCACAATAGTTTTTGGAGAATGTCAAACTAATCAATAAGGACAAGTCTAAAACCTTTCAATTTGGCTCACTCTTAATGCATATGTATATCCACATTGAGCACAAGTTTCCTGGCATGCGCCCAAGTGTTTGGAGAAAAGGGATACCTACTGGTATTCAGATTTCCAAGATCTACCAAAGATAGAATATCACATGGGTTGATGGAGAACTATTTGGGATGATCAAGGTTCTTCAGAGGCAAAAGAAGGAAAGAATTAGAATTCCTAAAGAACTATTTGATAAGTATAAGGACACAATTTGTTTTATGGTTGAAATGGTGTTACCCTATGGGCTATGTATTTAGTTCTGAGGTCCTAATTATGAAGATTGAACATGTGTTGGCATCTGAGATAGATTCATCTGAGGAGAGATGGGGAACCTATAAGGAAAAATCAGCAAAAGTTAGAGAAGAGCATACCAGAGGCATGAGGAAGAGAAAAGTAGAAAATGTTTTTGATGAATGTGTAACAAAAAAAAGTTTGACTAAAGAATAATTGAGAGAAGTGAAGAAGAAAATAGTAGAGCAATCATCTGGATTGGAAAGTACTTCTACTGTAGCCCTTCCACCTCCAAAGACTGAATAGGTAACTAGTCCACCTTCTACTGTTATTAATGTTATCACCCCTTCACCACCACTCAAGAAATCATAAGAAGAGGCAATTAAGATTGTACCTCAAAGAAGCACAAGATCTACCAAACCAGATTCACCTCCTCAGGAACAAAGGACTGAAGGAGAAGAGAAGAAAACAGAAAAAGAGACTACCAGTGACAAATAAGTATGGAAGCCAAACTTGAAAATGATTGAAAAGAGATCTATTGAGCAAGGGAAGCTAGTCCCAATAAACAAGTACTATGATAGGTATGTGGAATTTGATAAGCTTAAGATTGAAGATATTGTAGTAAATCACTTACTTGTTTTCAAGAAGAATCTACTATAATTAGGGGGAAGTGTACTTGAAGAGATTTATGGTAGACTGGAAGTAAGGAAACAACTTGCACACATGGAAGATGATGAAAAATTAGGAATCAAGCTATTGATGATATGCTACCAGTAGTTTCTATAAAAGAAAGAGAAAGAATACTTGATGCACTGAAACCACTATTGAGGACTAAGGCTAGATTGGTGAAGATTATGGCAAGAAAGTATGAAGAAGTCTTAGAGGAGACTCAAAAAGCATTAGACCAGATATTAATGACTGATATTCTTGAGAATACTCCACTTCCTAAAATAACTACACCTACATCTATAGGAATTGGTGAATGGTCTAAGAAAACTGAAGTGAATGTTGGGATGAGCATAGATACAATGTAACCACATTTCTATGTTTCTGGTGTGCATGTGACCCTTGACACATCGTTTGATGAGAAGGACCCATTTGCAGGTAGTATGGACAACACAATTGCAGAAGAGAAGGAAGAACATAAAGAAGGAGAACATGAAAAGGAAGAACAAAAGGAGGAAGAGCAGAATATTGATTCTGAACAGAGAATTGAGACTGAGACAACAAAAGAGAAAGAGACAAGAGATGAAGTAAAACATGAACCTGATACACCTACTAATATGTTGTTGGCAAGTATGGATAGAACATTAAGTACTGATGTTGATAGTATGGATGAGGATGAGTTGATGAGACTATCTTTCATCACATTCTCTAAAGCTAAGGAAAGATCTGAGCAGTAAGGAGATAAAAGATCTAAAGTGATTACTAGGGTAGTAAATATAGTGAAAAAACTCCTCCCTATACCTATTTTATTTCAAGGAAAAGATGAGGCAGAGAATCAGAGGTTAACACTAGATGATTTTGACAGTCACTAGGAATCTTAAGTGAATAATGTTGAAGAGAAAGGCCGAGAAGATTTATCTAGAAAATAAGTTGAAGAAAGTTTTCCAGTCTATCTCATGGGACTTGGTCATTATGAGAGCAGCTACAACTAAGGTAATAAACTGTGTCACACATGGACGGATACTATACAACCATTGTATTTAAATCCTATTAGACATATACAGAACATTTAAGACATTTTGGCAAAGGAAAGGGATTCACTAAACAAAATGATGGACAATTGTGAGACCTCCTCACAATCTATATTAGAGATGGAAAAAGATATAACAAAAACCTATGACAAGATGAATGTATTAGATATTGAGAAAGGGAGAGTCATGATAAGATTTGGTTTTTTAAAGAGTTTAATCACTCCTAAACTATTAATTCTTGAAGTGCATTTATCTGATATGGAGAATACAACAAAGTCATTGAAAAATTCTATGCCTACATAATTGAAATCCACAGAGAAATCATCTTATGTACTTAATGGACTAATTCATGTTAGTCAGTTGTTGATTGATTCATAGAGCACTAAAATGAAGATCATGGAAGACACCTTCTTGGATGTACTCAAACTGGTGATAAAACATTGAAATCCTAAAATTTTGTAAATTTTGGATTCACATTTGTCATTGTTGTCAAGGGGGAGAAGATAAGAAAAAATGAGGGAATAAAAATGAGTTACAAAAAAAATATATATATGAAAAAAGAGAGAACACTAAGTTGGGACACTTAGTCATTTTTCACTAAGTGTTGCCATCAATGCCAAAGGGAGACATTGTTGGAAAGTGATAGTTTTATATGATTTGAGACACTTATGGGTTTTAATTTATGGAAACATATCTAGTATATTGATCGCTTGGAATGAAGTTATGTTTTGGAGATACAGTCTTCAAAATGACTAAGTACAGAAGCAGAAAAATAGAGTATGACAATATTGTTTTGGCTAGCGAAGATCAAGTATGACGAGTTATGACTTGCAAGCTTAGTGGAAGACTATATGGGGTTTATATGACCTCCACCTAAGATTGATTTATTTTTGGAGTTGATTATAGTGAGTTAGAGAGATTTACAGACAAGTGCAGACAACAAGACATCGTAACAGAGCAGTTGAATAGCAGCGACGATTTAAGGAGTATAGTGTGGACTCCTGGCAAGCTAAGTTGGATTATAATTTTGGATAATATATATTTTGGTTATTTAAGAGCACCAACTTTTTATTTTCTCTTTCTATTATTTATTTTGTATTGAGAACGAACTATGTGATATTGTTAAGAGAGACGACTTGGTAATAAGAAAGATATATTTATGAAGACTTTTTGTAAAGTGAAGATATGATTAGAGGATGATAAGAGAATGTGTATGTGTATGTGCAAATAGCAGAGCAGAGGATGAGAGAGATCATTGAAGAACTATGACTAGAACTATCTAAGCATTGAAGATGCTTGTTTTTGTTCATTATTGAGAACACTTTGTAACATAAGTTTTGTTGTAAGAGTTGTAAGCTCAGTTGGCCCCTAACAGTGCATTGTATACCTTTAACAGGGTTTTTATTCCTCTAACAAGGAATTTTACTATGTAATATTCAGATCCTAACAGGGCTAGGTATCCTTACAGAGACATTATACTTTAGTGCATGCTTGTGGGTACCATCCCCACCGGGGTTTTCCCTTGGCCAGGGTTTCCTCGACAACAAATAATGGTGTTATGAGTTCTGTGTTATTTTTTTATGTTCCTTTGATTTCAGTATGCTTATGGTTTATTTGGAATTGGTTTAAGTTTTATCTGAAGTGTTGTAATATTGATTCACCCCCCCTCTCAATATTACTTAATCCTAACAATCATAAAGCTTGCAATGACACAAAATGTAAGGATTGATGTTGTGCACAACACAATCAATCTTAATTATTGCAAAATTTATCCCATTATGCAAAAATAATCTAGGACACACGAGAATGACTCAATAAAAAATGCTCTCGTGGGATCTATTAGCCTTTTCTTGATATATCTAAGAAGCTAGGCCGCGGATATGGGGCACAATATTTGCACCCGGCCCATGTCAAATCAGCCCAGCCTGCCTTGGGTAAGTTTGGAATGCGCGCCTCTTCCTGTCTTGGGTGCTGCGTAGAATTTGGGAAGTGGGAGGTGGGGCCGCCACCTTCTCACTTGAATTTTTTTTTTTTTAAGTTTTCTTTCTAAGTTTTTTTTTTTTAATAGTTTATTATTATTATTTTATTATAGGTTATTAATAATTATATATTTATATTTGTGTTTAATTTAATATATTATTATTAATATTTTAATTATAAATTATAAATTAATTATTATTATATATATTAGTTTAATAATATTTATTAATTAATATAGATATATATGTTGTTTTTCTTTCTAATTTT
>MU224676.1:3353897-3383323 GCA_018584345.1 Thuja plicata | reverse complement strand
CTAAGTCTTCTAAGTGATACTAAGTTCTCTATTGAAGCCTATGCATCCTTGAGCAATTGAGAAACATCATCAAGCAAGAAATCAAGCAAGATTTCAAGCAAGCATTCATCCATTCAAGTATCCATTTGCATGAAGGAGATCCATTGGAGGCCATTGAAGGATTGGAGCTACATAGTGCCCTTTTGGTGATATCTCCATCCACCTTCTTCCAAGCCTATTCCAAATTCAAGAACCTATTCAAGAATTGGTGTTGGAGATCTACAAGCAAGAGATTGAAGACATCCTACCTTTCTACATTCTGCATTTTGAAGCACACTTGTGGATTCAAGGATTCAAATCCACCACAAGGACTTTTTCAAGCAAGGTGAATTTATGCATTTACTTTGTCCATTGCTACAATTTCAATTACATATATTTGAGGTTAATTCCAAAACCAGGGTTTGAGCAAGGCAAACCCCTCCCCCACAACAAACAATCCTCTTTTTCTTGTAGGTATAGGTTCAGAATAGTTAATTTGAGACTAGATCTAGATACCCTTTTTGACTTTCTTTTGGACGGCGTGAACAAATTTTCTGTCAGACCTGTGCAAGTCAGGGTCGACATTATTGGGTCAGGGTTGACATTTGTGGGTCAAGGTTGACATTTGTGGGTCAAAGTTGACCTTTTTCATAAGACGACATCGAAATGGAAAAATATTTCTGGGTTTTGTTTGTCTCTGCGTTTTGGTTCAGGATCAACTGCCAATTTTTCTAGAAATAGTCTATAGACCTCAAAAAACAACATTCTTTGATTTGCAATATTTCAAGGTTAGTGCATTTCTTCCATTTCTTCAATTACTATCATATACCATTTCTATACATATAATTATCAAAATTTAAGGTATCTCCTTTGTTATTCTCCTTTCCAAATAGTTGATTCATTTGTGCATTAGCCCTTCTCTTGGGTTGATCAACTTGGATCTCCCATTTGTGCATTTGAGGATAAAAAGGAGTATCTTATCTTCTCCTTAACTATGATATACAATTCAATTCAATTAAAGTTAAGGCATTCAATACAATCTAGGTAACTCAAAGAACAATTTACACATTAACACATTTCCTATTTCAAACATTACATTTCAAGATAATCAATAATCAATCAAACCATTCTTTCTTAATACATTATACATTTTTAATAAACATATCTCTATTTCAATCTCCCCTTTTATATTTTGGTGAGATAGCCAAATTTTTTATCTTACAGGTTGTTGTTACCGATTGACGAGATGAATAGGTGAAGTAGTTTTTGCTAAGTGTTCTAACTAGTTAGCAGGAAAACGGTAACAAAATATGTTTTGCATAGTGATTGAGGTTGGTAGAACATTGGGAGGTGTGATCGTTACTAGAGCCTTATTTTGGTAATTTATAAGTTTAGATGTACAATCATGATAGTTAATTATATATTTTGTGAAAGTTAGTATTTTGGTAATTGTTCTATATGAACTGGTTGAGTTAGCGATTACATCCTGATGATTAGATGGTCAAGGCAGTTAATTTATTGTCAGTGTTTTGAAATAACATTTGTATTACCATTTGGGTTGACATGTTAAGTTTTATTGGCATAGATTTTTGTGAGTTAAGTCAAAATTGTGGGATGACTTGTGGATTGTTTTTAAATTTTTAACTGACTTAAGAATAACAATATAAAAGAAATCTAAATAAGTGATTTAGGGTTTTTGATCATGTTATTAGTGGTTGTGATCAGAGACATAGGAAGAGTATTGTGTGAAGAGTTCAGAGACTGAATTGGATCTTACATGCAAGCAATGTCATTCCAAATCAGTGATTTAAGTTCATTGCTCAAGGCTAACTCTAATAGGTTAGCAAGGTTAAATCCCTTAATAGGATGGACTTTAACATGTCTTTTGTATAAATCCTATAACAAGGTTACTTATGAGAAGGAGTTCTAAATCCTCTAGGGAGGTAGATCTCAACAGTTCTCTTTGTACTTATAACAAGGTACTAGTCACTCTTAATTGGGTGATCCCTTAACAAGGTACTGTAAGCTCCTAATTTTAATCAAACGATGGAGATGATGAAGACCGAGTGATAATAGGTATACAGGTTTGTAGAAATGGTTAGACCAGTTTCTATTTTGTCATTTATGTCAAGCAATTGATTACTGATTTATATTGAATTACCATATAATAAGAAGGAGAAGTTAAATGGGTGACAAATATAGATCAAACAATGATGAAGTAATGTTGATATAGTTTTTTTCTACTATATAATTGATGTTATCAAATTGGTATACTTCATTCATTAAGTCAGAGTTTGAAAAGAGTTAAGTTATGACTAAAAATAGTTACTCTACTGAGCTAGACATAGTCAGTCAATATAGAGTTGTGTTATTCACTTTCAGTCACCGAGCATTGAGAATAAGTTAGGCACAGAGAAGAGAATTAAGTTAGTTACCGCGTTGTGAAGAAATTTATCGAGTATAGGATATTGATTGAAAAATGATGATAAGATCAAATTTAATATGAAGCCATGATGATCTAGATGTTGATATGAAACAAGGAGAGTCATTACTTAGGGCCAAAGGCACTCCCGAATACCAAACCAACTTGTAGATACACAACACGTCAGCATAACACAAGGAGGAGAGAAGAAACAACATATAACTTTCATTAATTGATCCAACTCAATACATGTTGGGCTGTAAACCCTTCCCAGTTTCATCCATATACATTCAAATGAATTACAAAATGATCTTCATACATGCAAGGTTAGAGACCTGCCATTGAATATCTTAACACTCATTCTTCTATTACAATTTGATACCAATACTTCATATCTTCTAGAACTGATGCCCTAAACTATGAATAGGGAAACAAATATATACAAGAGTCCACCAAAGAGTTCAGCACTCAAATCCCTAAGAGAGACCCATATTTAGGTCCACAAAGATCCCAATGAGAGACCCCACATTAATTACACCATGGAAATTAAATATTAAATTCGGCCAGATCAGGATAAACAACTCAACAAAGATCAACCAAGCGACAACAACCAACTTGGTAAGAATGTAACCGAGCATCAGAAACCAACTCGGTGAAAGAAGCAATTGAGCAGCCAAAATACACTGAGACCCATCAATAAAGTAAGACAGAGCAAGTAACTGAGAAACAATGATTACCGAGCACTTCACCGAGAAACCTCCAAACAAGCTAAAGAACAAAAGAAAACATATTTTTGGTTGAGCAAGATTTCCAAGGACCCAAGATGCTCCTGCATCAGACACCTGAGGTTAAAATAAATGATTCCCTAAATCATGTATCATGTCCAACCTGAATGAATCCAACTTAGATTGATAAATCCAAGATGAGTACTCAATCAATTTGTTCTTCCATTTTATCAGATACTCCATGTATTCCTTTCCTCTTGTGCTTTTGCCAACTGTCTATTTCAAAATCTATTCAGCTTCCTCTATCTATTTCTTAGGATAATCACTCAGTATTGTCACTTCTTCATCAGGTTCATGATATTCATACAAGTCTAAAATATTGAAGATAGGTGATATATCTATGTCATCAGGTAATTCCACTTCATAAGCATTTCCATTGTCAAATCTTCTTGGTATTTTACAAGGACCAAATTTCTTCGTCTTCAATTTTCCATATGTTCCAACAAGAAATCTTCCTTTCTTCAAATGAACCATCACTCCATCACCAACTTCAAAATTTTTATGTCTCCTTGATCTATCTGCACTATCTTTGTATTTCTGATTACTTTTCTCCAGCTTCTATTTTACATCTTCATGGAATTTCTTCACGAACTCAACAAACTTCTCTACTTCAAGACTCCCTTTCTCTTCTCTATCAATATCTCTCAAGTCTGATATACCTCTCGGTTGTGTGCCATGAACAATTTCAAAAGGTGTCTTTCTGGTACTTCTATTTAGTGAACTATTGTATGCAAACTCTACTTATCCCAACATCAAATCCCAATTGCTCGGTGTGTCTCCAACTAAACATCTCAACAAGTTACCCAAAATTTGGTTTAAAACCTCTATTTTTCCATCAGTCTGTGGGTGAAATGTAGAACTATACCTCAACTCGATGTCCAACTTTTTCCAAAGTGTTTTCCAAAAATAGCATACAAATTTACTATCTCGGTCATAGATAATACTCTTTGGTAATCCATGCAATCTAACAATCTCCTTAATGAAAAGGTCTGCTATATTTAATGCATCTGATGCTTTCTTACATGGTATGAAATGTGTCATCTTAGAAAATATATCCACAATAAAAAATATGGAAGCATTACCTCTTGTTGTCCTCAGCAAGCCAAGAAAAAAATCCATGCTGATATCACTCCAAGGTTTCTCAGGAACAGTAATCAGTGTGTACAAACCAGTATTCTGACTTACTCCTTTCGCAACTTGACAAACTCCACAGTTTTTCACAAATTTAAAAACATCCTTATACAATTGAGGCCAAAAATATCTTTCCTTAAGCAAACTCAATGTCGTATCAATACCAAAATCACCAGCCAAACCACTACTATGTTTCTCCTTTATCAAATTAGTTCTCATCAAGATCCTCTCGGTATGCACAACTAAATACCTTTGTACAACATATCTTTCTAAATGAAATAATCTTCATACTTGATTGATTTGGAATAGGTGCTCTGCACACTCTCCACTACTCAGAAAAATTAGGATCACTTTCATATTGTAAATTCTTCATATCATCAAAGACAAGAACTTCAATTCTCATTTCAGCCAACATCAATCTTCTTCTACTCAATGCATAAGCAAATCAGTTAGAAACTCCACTCTTATGCTTAATCACAAATTTGAAACTCTACAAATACTCTACCCATTTCATATGTCTCTGTTTCAACTTATTTTGACTACCTAATTATTGTAAAGCCTTATGATCAATTTACAACACAAATTCACTTGACATCAAGTAATGTCTCCATTTATTCATAGCTTGAACAATAGCATAGAATTCTTGATCATAGACAAAATATTTACTTTTAGCATCATTCAAATTTTCACTAAAGAAAGCAACAAGTTTACCTTCTTGAGTCAACACAGCTCCAATTGCACTTCCACTTGCATCACATTAAACTTGAAATACCTTATCAAAATTAGGTAAGGCTAGCACAGGTAATTCAGCAACCTTCAGCATCAAAGTCTCAAAACTATTATCAGCTCCATGTGTCCATTTGAATTCTCTTTTGTCTCCTCTCATTGTCTCAGTCATAGCATAAAAAATAGAACTAAAATTTGTGATAAAATTTCTGCAAAAAATTTCAAGTCCATGAAATGATCTTACCTCACTAACATTATCAGGTGTAGGCCAACTAAGTATAGCTTCAACCTTCTTAGGATCCATCTTCAATCCATTGGCTGAAATCACAAAAACTAGATACACAAGTTCTTCTTTCATGAAGGAACACTTTTTCAGATTTATCAGCAAATTTTCCTCTTTCAATCTCTGCAATACTTGTCTTATATGCATTAAATGTTCTTCTCTATTCTTACTGAATATCAGAATATCATCAAAGTATACATTCACACATTTATTCAATAATTTCTTCAAAACTTCATTCGTTAACCTCATAAATGTACTCGGTGCATTAGTTAAACCAAAATGCATAACCAACCACTCATACAAACCTTCTTTTGTCTTGAAAGCAATCTTCCATTCATCACCTTCTCTAATTGTGATATGATGATACCCACTCTTCAAATCAATTTTGGTAAAATTTCTTGCTCCACTCAAACAATCCATTATATCATCCATCCTCGGTATAGGAAACCTATACTTAACTGTAATTTTATTAATTGCTCTTGAATTAGTGCACATTCTCTGTTCTTCATTTTTCTTAGGTGCCAATATTGTTGGTACAACACATGGAATTAAACTTTCTCTGATAAAACCCTTGTTCAACAACTCATGAACTTGTCAGTTAAGATCTTTATTCTCAGTTGGTGTTAACCGATGTGGTGCCTTGTTTGATAAACTAGCTCCAGGAATTAGATCCATATAATGACTGATATCTCTCATTGCTGGAAAACCATCAGGTACATTATCTAAAATTATCTCCTTGTACTCAGTAAGTAACTTCTCAACTTCTGTAGGAATTTCATCTTCTGTATTTATACTCAGTTTATGAGGAATCAAAGCATAACAAATGTCATTTATTTTCAAATCCTTAACAAACTGTCTACCTTTCGTCAAACAAACTTTAACAGATGTACAAATCTCACCAACACATTCTTCAACCAAAGGTAACAATTTTTTTTTCTTACCATCAACCCAAATAGTATATCTATTCACTCTTCCATCATGTATAACATGTCTATCATATTTCCAAGGTCTACCCAACAAAATATGACAACAATCCATTGTCATAATATCACACAACACCTTATCATAATACTTTCAGATTTTTAGATTCACAAAACATTGTTCACTCACCATTAATGTATGCTCATCCTTGATCCATGAGATCTAATAGGGTTTCGGGTGCTTCATTCTTTCTAAATGCAAGTTTGTGACCATTTCCTCAGATGCTAGATTTTCCAAGCTTCCACTATCAACAATTACCTTCTAAACTTTGTCTGCAACTCTACATCTGGTCTTGAAAAAAATTTTCCATACAAGATCTTGCTTATCTTTCTCACTCCATAGTATCCTTTTGATCATTAGATTTCCTTCCTTCTCAGGTTCATTCAGTGACTCCTCTTGCACCAAAGCATTTCTACTGCTATCAAATTTCTTGCTTGCATGTGTACACTCAAAAGATTGATGTCCTTCACCACAATTGTAACAAGTTCCTTGGAACCCTCTTCTTCTATAACCACTTTGGGAGTAATTACCTCTTCCTCGATATGAACTTCCACCTTTCCACTCAGTCTTTCCTTTATCTGGAGATGTGTCTGAAATTGACTTGGCTGGTTCAGATCTACTATTTTCACCATGAGATCTACCTCTTCCTCTAGGGAATCTACCACCTCTTCCTCTTTGTCTTTGTTCGTATCTCTTGTTCAATTTCTCCTAATCTTTTAGGGAAAACTGATATGCCTCTTCAATGCTTTTGATCTTTACCAAGATGATCTCATATTGTATAGAACTTTTCAATCCATTCAGATATCTTGCTATTCTTTCCAATTCATCTTCAACATGTCCAGATCTGATGTCTAATCCCTAGAATTCTTTAGTATAGTCTTTTACCGAGCTATCTTTCTGCTTCAAACTTTGCATTCTCTGAATTAGGTTAATCTGGTAATCACAAGGTAGAAACTTGCCTTTCAATTTGTTTATCATCTTATCCCATACATTGATCTTATCTTTACCTTTCTTCTTTTGATCCAATTGCAGATGCTCCCACCACAAGGATTCATGACCTTTCAGCTTTGTGCTTGCAATCTTCACCTTTTTCTCCTCCGATACATTGTCATACTCAAAGTATTTTTCCATCTTAGTTATCTAATCTATCAATTCACTAGAATCCAATTTTCCACTATACTCAGGGGGGTTAAACTGAGGTGTGGATTTCAAACTTGTCAAAGCTCGCAGGAATCTCTCTTCTTCCTGATCTATAACAGGTGCAGGTGCAGCTTCGCCATGCACTTCCTCCAATTCATCATCACTAACATCTTCAAGATGTCTTCCTCTGTGCTGGGATGTTTCAAAAACTTCTAATCTTGCAGCCATCTATCTTAGCATACCATCTAGACCTTGATCTATCTTTCCTCTCCCACGAACCATCTTGAAACCCTTTGCAATTGTAGGTCAGATCACAATCTGCTACCCCAAAACAATATCAACCAACTAGGGTCAGGGCTTACAAGAAGGAAATTAGATCTAACCTTCGCTTTGATACTACTTGATACAAGGAGGGTCAGTACTTAGGGCCAAAGACACTCCCAAATACCAAACCAGCTTGAAGATACACAACACAAAAGCAATAACACAAGGAGAGAAGAAATGACAAATAACTTTCATTAATTGATCCAACTCAATACATGTGAGGTTTTAAGGCCTTCCCAGTTTCGGCCATGTACATTCAAATTAATTACATAATGATCTGCATACATGCGAGGTCATAGAATATCTTAACCATCATTCTTCTATCACAATCTGATACCAATACTTCCTATCTTCAAGAACTGATGGCCTAAATTAAAAATAGGGAAAAAAATATATACAAGAGTCCACCAAAGAGGTCGACACTCAAATCCCTAAGAGAGACCCATATTTAGGTCCACATAGATTCCAATGAGAGACCCCACATTAATTATGCCATGGAAATTAAATGTAGAAGTCAGCGATATCAGGATAAACAACTCGATGAAGATCAACTGAGCGACAACAACCAGCTCGGTAAAAACGTAACCGAGCATCAGAAACCAAGCAACCTCCAAAAAAGATAAAGAACAAAAGCAAATATATTTTTGGTTGAGCAGGATTGCCAAGGACCCAAGATGCTCCTGCATCGGACACCTGAGGTTAAAATAAATGATTCCCCGAATCATGTATCAGGTCCAACCTGAAATGAATCCAACTTATATTGAGAAATCCAAGATGAGTCCTCAATCGGTCTGTTCTTCCATTTTATCAGATACTCCATTTATTCTTTTCCTCTTGTGCTTCTGCCAACTCTCTGTTTCAAAATCTATTCAACTTCCTTTATCTGTTTCTTAGGATAATCACTCGGTACTGTCACTTCTTCCTCAAGTTCATGATATTCATACAAGTTTGAAATATTAAATATAGGTGATATATCCATGTCATCAGGTAATTCCACTTCATAAGAATTTCCACTGTCAAATCTTCTCAGTATTTTGCAAGGACCAAATTTCTTCATCTTTAATTTTCCATATGTTCCAACAGGAAATCTGCCTTTCTTCAAATGAACCATCACTGTATCACCAAATTCAATAGTTTTATGTCTCCTTGATCTATCTGCACTATCTTTGTATTTCTGAATACTTTTCTCCAGCTTTTGTTTTACATTTTCATGCCATGTCTTCATGAACTCAACAAAATTCTCATCTTAAACACTCCTTTTCTCTTCTCCATCAATATCTCTCAAGTCTGATATACCTCTCGATTGTGTGCCATGAAAAATTTCAAAAGGTGTCTTGCCGGTACTTCTGTTCATTGAAATTTTGTATGCAAAATCTTCTTGTGCCAACATCGAATCCCAATTACTCGGTGTGTCTCCAACTAAACATCTCAAGAAGCTACCCAAAATTTAGTTTACAACCTTTTTTTGTCCATCAGTCTGTGGGTGAAATTCAGAACTATACCTCAACTCAGTATCCAACTTTTTCCAAAGTGTTTTCCAAAAATAGCTAATAAATTTACTATCTCGGTCAGAGATAATACTCCTCAACAATCCATGCAATCTGACAATCTCCTTAAAGAAAAGATCTGTCTTATGTACTACATCTGATGTTTTCTTACATGGTATGAAATGTGTCATCATATAAAATCTGTCCACAACAACAAATATGGAATCATTACCTCTTGTTGTCCTCGGTAAGCCAAGAACATAATCCATGCTGATATCACTCCAAGGTTTCTCAGGAATAGTATTCGGTGTGTACAAAATAGTATTCTGACTTACCCCTTTTGCAACTTGAAAAAATCCATAGCTTTTCACAAATTTCAAAACATCCTTATACAACTGAGGCCAAAAATATCTTTCCTTAAGCAAACTCAATGTCTTATCAATACCAAAATGTCCAGCCAAACCACTACAATATTTCTCCTTTATCAAATTAGTTCTCATCAAGATCCTTTCGGTATGTAAAACTGAATACCTTTGAACAACATATCTTCCTAAATGAAATAATCTTCATACTTACTTGATTTATTTGGAATAGGTGTTCTGCACACTCTCCACTACTTAGAAAAATTAGGATCACTTTCATACAAATTCTTCATATTATCAAAGCCAAGAACTTCAATTCTCTTTTAAGCCAAACATTGATCTTCTTCTACTCAATGCATCAACAAATCAGTTAGAAACTCCACTCTTATGCTTAATCACAAATTTGAAACTCTACGAATACTCTACCCATTTCATATGTCTCTGATTCAACTTATTTTGACTACCCAAATATTGTAAAGCCTTATGATAAGTATACAACACAAATTCACTTTGCATCAAGCAATGTCTCCATTTATTCATAGCTTGAACAATAGCATAGAATTCTTGATCATATCCAGAATATTTCCTTTTAGCATCATTCAAATTTTCACTAAAGAAAGCAACAGGTTTACCTTCTTGAGTCAGTACATCTCCAATTGCACTTCCACTTGCATCACATTGAACTTGAAATACCTTATTGAAATCAGGTAAGGTTATCACAGGTAATTCAGTAGCCTTTAGCTTTAAAGTCTCAAAACTCTTATCATCTCCATGTGTCCATTTGAATTCTCTTTTGTCTCCTCTCATTATCTGATTCATAGTATTACAAATAGAACTGAAATTTCTCATAAAATTTCTGTAAAAACTTTCCAATCCATGAAATGATCTTACCTCACTAACATTCTCAGGTGTAGGCCAACTAAGTATAGCTTCAACCTTCTCAGGATCCATCTTCAAACCATTGGCTGAAATCACAAAACCTAGATACACAAGTTATTCTTTCATGAAGGAACACTTTTTCAGATTTATCAACAACTTTTCCTCTTTCAATCTCTGCAATACTTGTCTTATATGCATAAAATGTTCTTCTCTAGTCTTACTGAATATCAGAATAGCATCCAAGTGTACAATCACACATTTATTCAATAATTTTTTCAAAACTTCATTCATTAACCTAAAAAATGTACTCGGTGCATTAGTTAAACCAAAAGGCATAATCAACCACTCATACAAACCTTATTTTGTCTTGAAAGCAGTCTTCCATTCATCTCCTTCTCTAATTCTGATATGATGATACCCACTCTTCAAATCAATTTTGGTAAATTATCTTGCTTCACTCAAACAATCCATTATATCATCCATCCTCGGTATAGGAAACCTATACTTAACTGTAATTTTATTCATTTCTGTTGAATCAGTGGACATTCATCATTCTCTATTCTTCTTAGGTGCCAATAGTACTGGTATTGCACATGGACTCAAACTTTCTCGAATCAAACCCTTTTTCAACAACTCATGAACTTGTCAGTTAAGCTCTTCATTCTTAGTCGGTGTTAACCAATGTGGTGCCTTGTTCGGTAAACTAGCTCTAGGAATTAGATCCATACAATGATTGATATCTCTCATTGGTAGAAAACCATCAAGTACATTATCTAAAATGATCTCCTTGTACTCAGTAAGTAAATTCTCTACTTCTCTAGGAATTTCATCTTTTGTATTCTTACTCAGTTTGTTAGGAATCAAAGCATAACAAATGTTATTTATTTTCAAATCCTTAACAAACTGTCTACCTTCTGTTAAACAAACTTTCACAGATGTAAAAATCTCACCAACAGATTCTTCAACATAAGGTAACAAAATTTGTTTCTTACCATCAACCCAAATAGTATATCTATTCACTCTTCCATCATGTATAGCATTTCTATTATATTGCCAAGGTCTACCCAGGAAAATATGAAAACAATCCATTGGCATAATATCACACACCACCTTATCATAATACTTTCCAATTTTTAGATTCGCAAAACATTGTTCACTCACCATTAATGTATGCTCATCCTTGATCCATGAGATCTGACAGAGTTTCAGGTGTTTCATCCTTTCTAACTACAACTTTATGACCATTTCCTCAGATGCCAGATTTTTTGAGCTTCCACTATAAATAATTACCTTCCAAACTTTTTCTACAACTCTACATCTGGTCTTGAACAAAATTTTCCTGAGAGGATCTTTCTTATCTTTCTCACTCCATAGTATCCTTCTGATCTTTAGATTTCCTTCCTTCTCGGGTTCATTCGGTGACTCCTCTTGCACCAAATCATTTATGCTACTACCGACTTTCTTTCTTGCATGTGTACACTCAAAAGATTGATGTCCTTATTCACCACAATTGTAACAAGTTCCTTGGAATCCTCTTCAGCTAACCACCTCGGGAGGAATTGCCTCTTCCTCGATATGAACTTCCACCTTTCCACTCAGTCTTTCCTTAATCTTGATATGTGTGTGAAATTGACTTGTCTGGTTCAGATCTACTATTTTCACCATGAGATCTACCTCTTCCTCTAGGGAGTCTACCACCTCTGCTTCTTTGTCTTTGTTCATATCTCTTGTTCAATTTCTTCTCAGCTTTTAGGTCAAACTGATATGCCTCTTCAATGCTTTCTATCTTTACCAAGCTGATCTCATCTTGTATAGAACTTCTCAATCCATTCAAATATCTTGCTATTCTTTCCACTTCATCTTCAACATGTCTAGATCTGATGTCTAATCTATAGAATTCTTCAGTATAGTCTTTTACAGAGCTATCTTTTTGCTTCAAACTTTTCATTCTCCGAATTAGGTTAATCTAGTAATCACAAGGTAGAAACTTGAATTTCAATTTGTTTATCATCTTATCCCATACCTTGATCTTATCTTTACCTTTATTCTTTCGATCCAATTGAAGGTGCTCCCACCACAAGGATGCATGACCTTTCATCTTTGTGCTTGCAATCTTCACCTTTTTCTCCTCTGATACATTCTCATACTCAAATTATTTTTCCATCTTAGTTATCTAATCTATCAATTCATTCGAATCCAATTTTCCACTATACTCAAGGGGATTAAACTAAGGAGTGGAATTTCAAACTTGTCAAAGCTCACAAGAATCTCTCTTCTCCCTGATCCATAACAAGTGTAGGTGTAGATTCGCCTTGCACTTCCTCCAATTCATCATCACTAATATCTTCAAGATGTCTTCTTCTGCATTGGGCTATTTCAACAACTGCCAATCTTGCAGCCATCTATCTTAGCATATTAGCTAGACCTATATCTGTATTTCCTCTCCCATGAACCATCTTGAAACCCTCTAAAATTCTAGGTCACATCACAATCTACTACCCCACAACAATATCAACCAGCTAGGGTTTGGGCTTACAAGAAGGAACTTAGATCTAACCTTCACTCTGCTACTACCTAACTCAAGAAGGGTCAGTACTCAGGGCCAAAGGCACTCCCAAATACCAAACCAGCTTACAGATACACAACACGAAAGCAATAACACAAGAAGGAGAGAAGAAACAATAGACAACTTTCATTAATTGATCCAACTCAATACATGTTAGGCTATAAGGCCTTCCCAATTTTGGCCATATACATTCAAATAAATTACTCAATGATCTTCATACATGTGAGGTTAAAGACCTGCCATTGAATATATTAACACTCATTCTTCTATTACAATCTGAGACCAATACTTCCTATCTTCTAGAACTGATGCCCTAAACTAAGAATAGGGAAAAAAATATATACAAGAGTCCACCAAAGAGTTCATCTCAAATCCCTAAGAGAGACCCAGATTTAGGTCTACACAGATACCAATGAGAGACCCCACATTAATTACACCACAAAAATTAAATGCATAAGTCGGCTAGATCAGGATAAACAACTCGATGAAGATCAACCAAGCGACATCAAGCAACTTTGTAAGATCGTAACTGAGCATCAGAAACCAACTCGGTGAAAGAGGCAATCGAGCAACCAACATACACCGAGACCCGTCAGTAAAGTAAGACAGAGAAAGTAACCGAGCAACATCGATTATGAAGCACTTCACTGAGAAACCTCCAAACAAGCTAAAGAACAAAATCAAACATATTTTTGGTTGAGCAGGATTGCCAAGGACCCAAGATGGTCCTAGATCATGATAAGAATTAAAGGAAGTTTGTTAGAGGATCTATGAGCAACAAAATTCAATGAGAAGATCTAAGGTGAAGATTAAGCGGTTAAACCTAATTATTAAAGTTCCAAGGAAAATTTCAAGTTGCAAGGTAAAATTTTAACGGTTTACCGAGCTGAGATTTGTGAAGAAGATGATCAAACGACTGAGTGCAAATGATGGAAAACCTAAGAAATGAGATTAAGAGGCAAAATTTTGTCTATAAAAAGGATGATAACTGAACAGAGAAGATATATCGGTGAGTTGAATTGAGAAGTAGAAGAAGATGAAGAATGGAAGTTACCAAGTAGAATAGAGAAGCAAAAAGAGCATAATCTATAGTCTAGAGAAGAGACGAATGGAATATGTGATGCCACTATTCATGTGAGCATAAAGGATCTTACCCAAGAAAAGGTAGTTTCTATATTTACAAATCAAAATTTGTAATGTTTCTTATTAGCATTTGTAATAGAGAAAATCTCTTAGTCGAGTGGATTTAACAGTCCTATTTGTAAATCCTAGAAGTAGGTGACATTCCAAAAGAGTGTTTAAAGATCTCACACAAGTCCACTCCTAACAGGCTGAAGATCTTAACAGATCTAAGGTAAATCCCATAATAGAGTCACATCTAGAAAATGTGTTTGTAATCTTTAACAGGATAAGTTTTTAACCGAGCGTACTTCAGCAGGGTAAATTTTTATTATGGGTCACAATTCCCACAAAGGTTTTTCCCATATTGGGTTTCCTCATTAAATCTGGTGTTAACTAAGTTTGAATGATTTATTTTCATTTATGAGATGTATGGTTGTTTAAGTTATTCAGTTATTTGGTGAGTCAGTCATTACTGTATTCAGTTCTACCGAGTGAATCAATGAGCTAATTTTAAAGTATTTAAGTTTGATTTTTTCTGATTCACCCCCCCTCTTAGTGGACCAACACCTAATAGGGAAAATGTTTTACTGCAGCAAAGATATTTTTGGGTGTCATCCCCACAACGGTTTTCTCCTCTTACAAGGTTTTCCGTGATTAAAAAAAAATGGTTTTATGATTTATGCTTTGTGGATGTGATGAAATAAGTATTAATGTTATCTCTTACCTTATCCTGTATAAAAAGTTGAGTGATATGTAAAGTAGATAGAAAATCAATTTAAAAGGAAAGGGAATGAGTTAGTAATGTTAGGGAACCTGTAAGGGAATGTTCATACTTAAGAATTAAGAAGCTAGTAGTAGTGATAGTGTTATAAAAAAAAAGTTAGTTGAATATCTTGGTACTTTATACCTTGCCCTTCTGGGTTCCCTAGCGAGACATTACAAGTCTTAAAATTTAAATAATTCAATCACCAAGATCTATTGTATGCAAAATACTTGTTACAAAAGAAAAGAATGGATACACAACTCATAATGATCTAAAAGATAAAATATTTGTTCAGAGAGAGAATAGAGGGAATTACGAAAAAAATTTACAAAGAGATCAATCCTTATAAAGGAGATTAAAAACCTAGAAGGTGGAGAAACCTAGGTTGCATGATAATAATTAATAAAGAATTAATTATTATATGCCTAAAGTTTAGCTTAAGTGAACTAGAGATAAAGAGGTGACTGAATAATTAAATCAATAATGATTTAATTAATAAATGAAAATACAGTTTTACTCTAACACCCTCCCTTAAGATAAATTTAGGGAGAAGATAAAAACCTAGAAATAACTAATGAAAGAAGGAAATGGGTCTCGACAATATGGCCTAATCAGGTACCAAAGTACAAAAATCTCTGTAAAGAGGAGAAAAGGAGAAAACCCAGTGGGAAAAACCCCTCCAAAAAGAGGTGAAGACTAGTGAATGGATGAAGAAGCCTCCAAACTAGAGAATGTCCCAAAAGATAGGAACAAAGATTAGGTAGAGAAGATTTTAATATGAATGAGTGCCCTCAAATGACACTACTTGAATCAGGATGACAAACAAAGGAAAACATCGAAACTCGAAGATACAAATGGAAAAAAAATCAAAGTTTGAAGAGATGATCAAAAGAAGAACATGAAGAACACCACTAAAGCATGAAGCTACAAAAACTGTCAAAGAATAACTACTGGAACCTCCATTCAAATAGAATTTGATCAGGTAGAGAATATTGTAATCTATATGAGTACCCTAAAATGAGACTATTCGAATCAGGATGGAAAAAAGGAAAACATCAAAACTCAAAGATATAGATGGAGAAAAACACCAAAATCTGAAGAGATGATCAAAAGATGGAAGGATGCCTCCAAAATAGGAATGAAAGAAGTGTCCATATGGTAAATGATGCATCTCATCGAAATGCATAGGTACCTAGCCATTGCATCCACCTAGTACATAGGAAAAAATACTAAATACATAGCTCACTCCATCGAACCAAGGAATAATTAGAACCAACATGAAATACCCCACCATAATGTTGAGAACAAAGAGGTATGATAGGTACACTGAAAGAGGCTTCCAAGAGAAACTCCATGTCAAAGAAAGTACAAGCACATATAAAGGATGGTGTTGAGGATGATCAATATCTGGACACACATAATGAGGCTAATGTTGTGGAAGGAACACTCACTTGAAAAATTTATATAAAACCCCCCATGACAATTTAGTATGTAGTGCGAGTATAAACTGGCACAAAATGTGCAAGATCCCAAACATGCAATGATGTCAGTTTATCTCAGCGTGTTTTGCAAAAAAGAAATGCTACAGAAAGATGTCTACAATGCTTAGGAATGACAGAAAGTTGTAAGATCATAAGTAATATCTAAAAAGGAGTCATCACATGCAAGGAAAATGATCCCAGGAATTGAAACATCCAAGATATCCACCAGAATTTCAAAAAGCAAAAAACTCAATAAAATATACCTGGAACAGATTCTGGCGATGAGACCCATACAAGAAGAAAGAGAACAAAACCAGATTTCCAATACCATGCAAAATTAAAAAAAAATGGAGTCCAAATGAACAAGATATGGCTTCCAAAGTGTAAATAGGAACCAAAACTTTGATTAGATAAAACCCATGCAAGATGACAAAATAAAAAAACTAAACCTGAAAAATCAGATCGTTCTTAGAACCAGCTTTCCGACGATATCTCATTTGCCCAATTTTGGCTCCGTTTTCTCAAGATATGAGCAAAAAACCAAAGAGGGCTCCATAACAAGAAGAAATCCAGGTGATCTTGCTAAATCTTGCGGAGCTCCACTAAACTTTGCAATGCCGCTAAATCTAGTGGAACTGCCAAAATTTTGGCCAAAATCGACAAAGGTACCAAGGAATTTTTTTTTTTGTCTGCCACCTCACATATTGTGCCTAGAAAAGGGTCGTATTGTTGGAAATATTGTTGGAAAGCTACAATGGAAACAATTTTTGTTTTGTCATTGATGTCAAACCTTAATTGGTGAGACTATTGCTATCTATTTGAGTACCATATCTATTGATTGATGAAGGAGATTTAACAAGAAGACCAAGTGGAATGGTTGAGTTATGAGAAATCACAAGGGTACTTGATCAATTGGCACATTGGCAAAGTAATGAGTTGTTTATCTTTTGATGATAGTTTACTGAGAATAGTTTGTGCCGAGCACCAGTATATGCCGAGCGAAGTCAGTGATGATTGAGCGCCAGTAAATTGCCGAGGAACACAGTGTTGGCCGAGCAACAGTATTTTGGTAATTGTTGAGATTTGAGATCTCTGGCTGACATAATTGATTTTAATGGGATATGTAAAGTTAATTAAGGATAAGCACGTTTGATCCACACTATGTAAATGCACGGGTAACCGTAATTAATGCATGGATCAAAGATTTAATTAGTGATTGCATTCAAGAAGGAAATTAAATGTAACTTAGATGGAAAGATCTGTTGGATCTGACCTAACCTAAGATCTACAATCTTGATTAAGCGGAAAAAGAAGTATCTGACCTAGATGAAGAGGTATAAGATAACCTTAGGAGGTTATTCGAAATGTATGAAGAGTATGCAAGAGGATTGCATAGTTAATTGACTGATTGGCATGATCTAAGCAGAGAAGGCTGAACAAAGAAGCAAAGAACTACAAGAGTGATTTCTTGACAGATTTCCAAGCAGATCTGAAGATTGAAATGAGAATGGAGGCCGCTCAGTGAATTAACATTAGAGCTAAATTGGATCTAGATTTGCAAAGTAAGTTGTATGTATCAGATCACACTTGGTGATTACTTTCTAGCCATTGTATCAGGAAAAATCCTTTAACTAGGTTGACCTAACGTTCATTGTATAAATCCTTGAGCAAGGTGACATTCAGGTGGAATGTTCTAAGTCCTCTAACAAGGCCACTCCTAACAGGGTGATTAAATCCTTTAACCAGGTCACATTTAGCAGTGTGTTTTGTAACCTTTATCAGGGTTGGTTCCTAACAAAGCTCACTTCAGAAGAGTGAAAAGTTGATAGCATGTTATTGGTGGTTTTTCCCATATTAGGTTTCCATGTTAAATTATGGTGTCAACTTGTGTGAATGTTTATGTTGAGTTTTACTATTAAGTTTCTACATGTTGATTACATCTGAACAGTAGACTGCATATATATGTTGTTGTTTTATGTTATTGTTGCCGAGCAGATTTGAGTTGTTCAAAATGGTATAAAGTTTTAATGGGCACATCTAGACCTGAGGATAACTGATTCACCCCCCTCTTAGTTATTCTAAATTCATTCTAACACGTACAATTTTTGTTCTTGGCCTCAAAATGCAACTGTGTCAACATTGGATGTGTCTTATGTAGAAATAGGGTTTTTTTGGTCTTTTGAGCACAACCATGAGGTCGGTTTGTGCCCAAAGTGCTCCAAAAAATATCTCCCCTCCAGATCCACTCAAAAACTTTGAAAACTTGAAACCCTCGGCGCTCCAAAAAATCTTCAAAAAAATCAAGAATGAGCTACAACAACAAGGCTCTGATACCATGTTAGAATTCAAAGAATTCAATCACCAAGATCCAGTGTATGCAAAATACCTGTCAGAAAAGCAAAGAATGGAGACACAACTCATAATGATATGAAAGATGAAATATTCATTCAGAGAGAGAATAGAGGGAATTATAAAAGAATTAATAATTACAAAGAGATCAATCCTTATAAAGGAGATCGAAAACCCAGAAGGTGGATAAACCTAGGTTGCATGATAATAATTAATTATTATATGCCTAAAGTTTAGCGTAAGTGAACTAGAGACAAAGAGGTGACTGAATAATTAAATAAAAAATGATTTAATTAATAAGTGAAAATACCTTTTTAATCTAACAAAAAGTAGCCAAGGTAAGTTAAATTAGAGACATATGAGATGAGTTGAGTTCATACAGAGCGATAGATTTGTGTTGAAACATAAGAGTGGTGTGTCAAAAAAAGTTGTTGATGCTTTGAGTAGGAGAAGAGTTTTGTTGACTGAAATGAAGATAGCGGTATTGGGATTTGATGAGTTAAAAACATTGTATGAGAATGATCCAGGCTTCACTGAACCTTGGAAAGCTTGCAAAGAACCTATTTTTACAGAAATGAGTAAGTGGTTAGATTATCTTATTCAGGATGGAATGTTATTCAAAGATATTCAGTTGTGTATACCTAGATTTTCTATGAGAAATAATCTCATTAAGGAGAAACATAGTGGAGGTTTGGAAGGACATTTTGGCATTGATAAGACAATAGCTTTGGTAAGTGAGAATTATTTTTGGCCACAAGTTCAGAAGGATGTGCAAAATTTTGTTCAGGGTTGTAAAGTGTGTCAAGTTGCAAAGGGTAGTAGTCAGAATATGGGATTGTATGTACACCTTTGACAGTGTCGGTCAGACATTGGGAATAAGTCAGTATGGATTTTCTGCTTGGTTTTCCAAAGGCACATAGGGGCTATGATTCATTTTTTGTGGTTGTAGACAGATTTTCTAAAATGACACATTTCATTCCTTGTAAGAAGACTACAGATGCAGTGCATGTAGCTGATTTATTTTTCAAAGAGATTGTGAGACTACATGGATTATGTAAAAGCATTTTTTTAGACAGGGATAGTAGGTTTGTTGGCTATTTATGGAGGACACTTTGGAGGAAGCTAGACGATGACTTGAAGTTAAGTTCTACTTTTCATCCATAGACCGATGGACAAACATAAGTTGTGAACAAGAGTTTAGGAATTTTTTTGAGATGTTTAGTTGGAGATAAGGCAAGAAGTTAGGATTTAATTTTGCCACAAGAAGAGTTTTCTTATAATAATTTAGTAAATTGGAGCACCAGGAAGACACCATTTGAGGTAGTTACTGGTTTTAATCCTAAGGGAGTGGTAGAATTGAGGGATGAGAGTCATGATGTTAAGGAGTGTTGAAGGAAGATAATTTTTTGAAGTTATGAAGTCATTACATGAAGAAGTAAGGAAACATTTGGAGAAGATAAATTGGGTTTACAAAAGGAGAGCATACATGAAACAAAGACATAAGGAATTTTAGGTAGGAGATGAAGTTATGGTGTACATACCAAAGGGTAGATTTCAAGTTAGTACTTACAATAAGTTAAGGATGAATAAATTTGGTCCTTGTAAAGTCTTGTGGAGATTTGATTCAGGGAATGCATATGAACTAGAGTTACCAGAAGACATGGATACATCACCTATATTCAATGTTGCAGATCTGTATGAGTACCATGAATCAGATTTTAGTAGCAGTGATAGATCATATGTGGAACATTTGTATCCTAAGAAGAAGATGGAGCAGATAGAGAAGATTTTGGATAGAAGAGTTGGTAGAAGTACAAGAGGTAAGCAGTATATGGAGTATCTTGTTAAATGGAAGGACAAACTAGCAAAAGATTCTTCATGGATTTCTCAGGCTGAGGTTGATCATTTTGGTTTTCATTTGGCCCCAGCAAAGTGAGTGACTCACTTTTATAATAACATCTAGTGTCTAATGTAGGAGCCTCTTGGGATCTTGGCAATCTTGCATCAACCAAAAAAATTTGTTTTCCTATTTTCCTGTTTGGTCAGTCTTAGCTTTTCTTTCTACGATCGTTCTGTGCATAATCTTGAAGGTTGTGATCCTTATAGCATGTTCATGGCTTCGTGTTGGACCTTATCCTATGCACATTATTTGGTTACTTCTCGCACGAGATTTTGCAGATCATTGGCGAGACTGTCATGTTCTTCATGTTTCTGGCCAGTCTTCTTTTTTCTGATCTCATGATGGTTTTCCCGCTCGACGAAGCTTAACGACTCATTTATCGATGATGTTACTTTTGCGGCCGACCTACTTGAGGGATCACATTTCATATTTCAGTCATTGGAAGTTGATCATAATGATTTGGGTCTTGCCCTATTGTTTGTAACACATTTTCTTTTGTATTGGGAAATGTGATCTTTCTAGACTGACCTGATGTTTGTGAAGGCTTTATAAGCTTATGGATTTGTTCCTAAAGGGGAAAAGTTTCATAATATTATATTTATATAATAGTAGCTAAGGATTTATAAGGGTTTCTGGTTGTATTCAGACCTGTATGCCTAACATGTATGAATGCATCTTGCAGATCCATTGTATATAATTTTCTAATGATAATAACATAAGATTGATCTCTCATTTCTTCATGTTTTGCTTGTTTCTTCCGTTGTGAGATTCATGTTGAGAGGATCATACATATCTCTTTGAGTTCCCTCCATCCTTGAATGCATCACAAACAATGAGTTCTCTAAATTCAAACTGCCATTATAGCTTGGAGAATTGATCCTTGGTTTACTACTTATCCTAGACAATGCTTGTGCCACAAGAATCTTCTTTCTACTTCATCTCCAAATTCAGTTACCTCATCTTTTCTTGCTTCTATTTCTTCTTCATCCTCATATCTTCCACATGTACTTCTCTTTATTGCATCATTTCTGTAACATCTATAGGTATAGTAATTCCTCTAATCATTTCTACAATTACCATATCACCAACCTATGGTGCTTCTCTTCTCCCATATCCTTTATGTGCCATATCTTCTCTAGATTCTCTATAGTTGTAGTTCTATATTCTCTTATTCATACTCATCAAAATTATAGAATCCCTCTTTTTGACACATCCATGATCCATAGAAACAAACCTAAATTGATACAAATTTGAGGATTTTTTCAAACAAACTGAACTAAGAACCTCGATTCAATTTATGTAATTACACATCACAATAAAATAAATAAATAATAATATCCACAATTACAACAATAACACATAATTTTAAATTTATTAATTTATTTCTACAAGATCAAAGAATACAAATCTGTCTACGAAGAAATACAATATTCCACAAATATTCTTTAAACTCTATTTTCCATCACCCACATGTTACCCCTGTCTTTCAATTTCTATTTTAGTTGTTTTTGCAAGCCCAACAATGGTAATGACCTCCTCTCTCTCTCTCTCTCTCTCTCTCTCTCTCTCTACTACAATTGTTGTTTATATTCTCCAACTCTCTTATTTTTTCAATTTTGTATTTTATTATTGTTTTTTCGACCTCAAAAAATGAGTCTATCCCCATTCCAAGAGTTCCATTGATACCTATTTCAATGCCTCCATATATGGCTTTGATGTTGTTGGTGTGGAAGTTGAACATTTTATTATATAAAATTGGGTTGACTCCTTGTGTGAAATTAGATTTTGAGTTGTGTTCTTTATGAGCTAGTATAAAAAGAAAAAAGAAATGCATTTGCAAATATTGAAATTTATAAAAATTCAAACAAGATTTTTATTTATTTATTTTTTCAAATCTTGACCATTTGCCTCTCCTAGGATGTAACATCCGAAAAACCAAAGGATATGATTTGAAGTCATATGTGCAAGATGTGTTTTCTTTTAGATGACTTTGCAATAGTTATTTATGATCGTTACTTCTTTATAAGTCTTATAACAAGAATGCACTATATAATGCATTTCCCTTATGGACCATTATTTGCAAAGCCAAAATATGTGGGGGTTATGTATATCACTATAACATTTTGGTCAAAATAATTGACTTTTCCACTTTCTTAGCCTGAAAATTAAATGCCACGTTATTGGGAAAAAAAATTCAAATGCATAACATAACATTTGGGAGTTGATTAATGGGTCTTGTTTGATCTCTCATCTTTTTCATTTGATTTACGAGGAAAATTAATATACATGTGTACATTTCATTGTGTGTTCTCTTATCTTTTACATCTTCTTTATGACAAAATCAATGCAAATCTTTACATCTTATTGTTACATCAGATTTATTGGGAAATCAATCTAATACTTTACATCTAATTTTCTACTACTATCATTGAGATTTTGCACCAATGCAAATCTTTATATCTTATTGTTGCATCTGATTTATTAGGGAAATCAATGTAAATCATTACATCTGATTTTCTGCTACTATTAATAAGATTTTGTATAGTATATGCCTTTTCCATAATATACAATGCTAAGTCTATCATATCTTGTAAAAAATATATGTTGATTTGTACAAAATTATTTCATCTCATTTTAGCTTTGGTATGTCTAATATTAATTGAATTTAACTCCTATATTAACTTTAGGAAGAATAAACTTTATGTAATTTGATTTTAAAAATGAAAAAATATCAATTTTATTGATTACAATAATAATTATATAATATTTATAGAATTTATTTAACTCTGGATATCCTAAACATGAAATTGATTTGATTTCAAAGTATAAAAATTTATTTTATTTGATTTGAATGACAGCTAGAACTATATTTCCGGTTATGCTCATTCATGTATTTTGAACTTATATATTCATTCACATATTATATAATGGGGAAGACAACCTGTACTCAAATTGGAAAGATATGGTTATTTTTTGGTTTTACATTACTACTAATTGATCTTGCCAATTTGCTGTTTAGGAGTACATGATCTATGCGACCTCTAATGTAATTGGCTTTATGTGCCATGGCTACTCTTGTATCTAGTAGTGTTTAGGTTTTCCAAGTTTGGTCTGCTTGACTTTACTTTGTTTCTTAATAAGGTCTGCTCGGATGTACTTTGTTTCTTTATGATATGGAAACTTTCTTTCCGAGGTTCTTTCCTCCACGAGTCCTTGTTGAACCTGTGTAAAAAATAAAATTATATATATATATATATTGGCTATGGCCACTTTTGCCCCAAAAATAAAAAATAAAAAAATAAAAAAATTAAATATTTCTTACGGGTGGTAAAAAATTGCTAGTAAATATTTTAGAAATCAAACACTAAAATATCTGCCCTGAAAGTTGGTAATAAATTGCTAGTAAATGAGGCTGTCTGGTCGAGATTCCATATTTATATTTTAAGTAATAAAAACCACATCATAGCTACTTACAGAAATTGTACATGGTATGTTTTTAAAAGTTGGACAAATTGTACGTAGAGTATGACAATTCTAAGGTTTTATTTTTAAAATTGAGCACATGGACAACACAAAGATTAAATTAGAGTTTCAATCAGCTGGAATTTTAGGTCTGAAAGTGTAATTTTAATGAGCTTTTGAGCATTCATGAAGGCATTGACTTCTTTTGATTTAACATAACTTTTCCACTACCAGTAAATAAAAAAATAGAGCATAAATGATGTACAGCAGAGCATAAATGATGGGACAGCATATAAGTATATAATCATTGATCAAAATCTGCATATGGACTCATGCATTGCACCATTTCAGGTGAAACCAAATAATTTTTTTGAATTAGTTACAGAAGTTCTCGCAATTGTGATATGAATCTTCACCTTACACATCTTTAATTTTTTAAATGAAGACAACTAGCTATTACACTTTCTCTCTGTCAGCTGATGTAGATGCTCTGCTCTTCAATTAATGCTCTTCAATTAATGCAGGGGCTGATTTATGGTTGAAATGAAAGGTGCTTTTCAGTCTATAATATGAGCTCTTGAATTTGGGTCTATATATGATTATAGTAATATGGTCTATCTGGTAGCCCTTGTGAGAGGCACGTAATTGCGCTACATTATACATATGAAACATACATACCTTATTTCCAGTAAAATTTTAACTGAATGAATTGTGTAATGATAACTTAGATAAATTGATTGAAATTTTGAACCTAACAAAGGAGAGGGGGTATGAGAAGGGATAGGGATGGATAGCCCATAAGCCATTTTATGCCACTGATGAAGGAAGTGGAGAAGAAGGGTGAGGCCTCCTCATCACTAAGAACCCTTCCCCACTGTACTCTGCCTGTTGTATTTGCTCCAGGTCCACTGCATTTATACTGGGCATAGTACACAGTCCTGCACACATTTCAGGAAACAAATGGTTATAACATGATTTAATGTGCTTTTAGGAATATGACCTGCAGAATCAGTAAAAGGGATTCTACATGCCTCTTTTGAAGGAGAGGGTTGTGTGGCGTATACCCACCTTTCTCTTTCTGGAGATCCCCAGTCATCCCAGCCCACTGGTAGAACAATGCTATCCATGTAAGTATAGCCAAATACCACCCTGGAATGGTCTCCCCATGCTCTACCTAGATACACCAAGCCAGATCCAGTAACTCTACAGTTCAAGAAGGAAAACCCACTGGCCATTGAGACTCTGCTTCTCTTTTGTGCTGTAAGGGCTGCAACTCCTTTAGCTATGGATTGGATAAGGCAATTCTGGTTGTAAAGAAACAGTATTTAATCAGTGTTGATCAAGTTTCAATTAACATTGTATTAAGCCAATGTCACATTGAATCTAAATCAGATCAGAAGTAATTTTCTACATTTCGAGTTTCTGGCTTAAATTCTATACATTTTCTTTTCTCAACATTTCAGATCACACTCAGCGGTCCATCATCAGAAAGAGGAATACTACCTAATGATGGTTCAGTAAGAATCTTGAAAAAAAAGCATACAGTTTAAGTCAGCAACTAAAACACCAAATCAGAATTGATTTATGAATGTACTGGTTTAGAATCAAGTCCAAGTTAGAAATCAGAATTGATTTATGAATGTACTGGTTTAGAATCAAGTCCAAGTTAGAATAGTTGCAGACCGCATAAAGTGACCTTCCATAACCAAAGATGAAGTCCATTGATCCCTGTATGAAGCATCTCTTGAAATAGTGCAGGCCCTTATGATCATACAGGGTATCCTGAGTTCCATAGAAACTGCAATTGTAGAAGGCTGCCCTGCTGCCAGAGATTCTCAGAGCAACTGCTTGCCCTCCCTTACTTCCTTCTTCTGGATAAGGAGCTGTGTTCTGTGTACACACATCATTAAACATTATACACACAAAGCACTAACATTCAGTCTGGACTACATATGATGACCAAATTCATTTTGAGAATGGGAATCCAAAGTCATGACACATAAATGTAATTTAGTCAGTCAATGAAATCAACCTCAAATCTGATGTTATAAGCTATGAAATAATCAGAGTTGACAGCCACAGTAGCACTATGGAATGTTTTCATTAGCAGACCATCCTTTCCTATAGTGGATGCAGTGTCATTGCCTGTTATAATTGGCTGCTCTGATTCATCTCCTACAAAGCTCACAAATGGCTTGGCTTTGGGCACCAATATCTTCTCCCTGCACAATGAAATTTCAAAAATAAAACTAAAATGATTAGCCAATAAGCAACATTGCATAATCGCATTACAAAATTTAGTAAATCAATGCACTACAAAATTTGATACATCAAATATCATCTCAGGAATCTGTGACTAATCTCATGCTCTGCTTCATATTCATTCTGCTCAAAGGGACGAAAAGATGGGATTGAAGCTAAAGGGATGAAAGATGGGATTGAAGCTAGCAAGATTACATAGAATAAGGATGATTTTGGATTAAAAGTTCAGAACTAAGAATTAACTATTTTTGAATTTGAACCCACACAAAAGTTTCATTAAAGAACTTAGTAAGACATATGAACATTAGAACAGAATCAAACTCAGATTAAAATGTGTTATGTTACTGAATTCACAGCTCTTTCATCTTGATGATGGATAATAAAGGGTGATTCGAATTGTTAATGCAACTGAATGCTATACAGTTGAATCTAGAAATACAGCACATTTTTATGTCATTGTACACTGCAAAAATCTTTTCTCCGATTAACTCTTTCATCTTGATAATGGATCATAAAGGGTTATCCGAATCGTTGATGCAACTAAATGCTATACAGTTGAATCCAGAAATACAACACATTTTTATGTCATTGTACACTGAAAAAAAATCGTATCTCTGATTAGAACCCAGACATTGTACCATAAATTTAACTGTTTCCCTTAAAAATTTAATGGCAAGTTCTGACCTATATGTTCCCGCTTTGATATATACAACAGTTCTTCTTGTATTATTAATATCAATACTGTGCACAGCATCTCTGATGGTTGTGAAATCTCCCCTTCCACTTGGGCAGACTACAATTACTCTCTTATTCTCCTCTGCCTCTTGAAGTTTCTTGTCAAGTCTACCTACTGGATTACTCTTCTCATTCTCATCCCTCACATTATAACCAAAATTGCTACTTCTCTGCATAATCTGCCATGAAATCCATGCATCATAATCTTTCTCCACTTCTTCAAGAGCAGATTGCTTATGATGCTTAAAACTCCACCCACTACCATACCATGAAAAACAGTTCACCACCATGAACATCAAAACAACTTTGAACAACATCTTGGCTGCCATACTCAAGAATGCAACTTTTTCTCAAAAAACCAAGTCATATATTCATCTCAGAAGTTATGATTACAGTATACTTTTACGGCACCGAAACCCGTGCCTGAGCACTCAAATTTTAGAAGCAATTATAAAAAGAATTACCTATAATTACATAATATCAAGCAACTGTTACACAATTTCTCTACTTTTTGCTATACTCTCTGTATATATATAAACTGTCGTATTGCCAACGGTCATTTGACTGATTTCTTCTACATACAAACAAACAAACAGATAGTTTCTGAATCCAGGGGATCCCAACTGTACTTGCAACGTTCACTTCTACAATAATGATATATACCTAATGTGTATATCCATGAGCGACATATACACAGCTAGATACGCAATTGGATCTACTGCGTGTCCCATCAAGCACGTGATGCACATTAGCTTGCGCTCTGCCTCAGCCGTGGTAGAAGGAGTGTGCACATTCTTCTACCCTGCAATTCTATAATTAAAATAATATGTGATTATTAATAACTTTAATCTTTCAGGATATCAATTGAAACAATTTTTTAATTCAATTTAAATATTTTTATCATCAATGTTTGGAATCATATCAGGATGAGATTTTTCTGTTTGTGTGTAATAATTAATAACATGAATCTTTTATATTCTTTATTCTCCTAGTAGGTAAATAATTCTTCTGTTTTATTGTTGGGGAGTAGGTTATTTATTCATTTTGCTTGGATGTTGTTTTTGGTATTAAGGGTATGGATTGGCTAACTATGTGCTTTTGCCCTAACTAATATAAAAAAAACATGAATCTTTTATAGTCTATAATATCAATGTGTAACAACTTGTTTTGCATTTCATAGTATAATATTTTTTTTTGTCATTGATATGAATTGAATTAGAGATAAGATAAATTTATTAATGTCCAACAAGAGACCAACAAGGGTCTAAGGGACTGGAAATGTACAGCAAAGACCACCAAACAGTGGCTGGGAAAAAAGAAAGCAGAGAATAAGAAACAACAAGCAAGAAGAACAGACACAAGAGAAGGATTAAGGATCAATTTTAGGTAGAAAGAAATCCAACACTGAAGATAATGATCCAAATCAGGAACCCTGGGTTGTCGATGTAAAAAAAAAAAACAGCAGAAAAGAAGAACAAAGAACGCAATACACAGTACACAGTATTTATCGTGGTTCAGCATAAATGCCTACATCCACACTGAGAGCAGAAGAATAATATTAACTCAATGATTTAATTACAATGAAGAGAAGAGCTTATTTAATAGCTCATAACCGAGCAACTGAAGAGGCAAAAGGCAACAACATGACAAATGTCTGTTGGCCTTCCAATCCCAACAAACTCCCACCGGAAGTCAACTGATATTTCAGCTGATCAGGCATTCCCCTGCTCTACATGCTGACTTACTTCAGCTTAACAAGGCTAAGAGAAGTTCTTGCACATTCAAACTTCTCTTTGGTTACAACTTTTGTGAATATATCTGCCAGATTGATTTTGGTATCAATCTTTTCAACCTTCAACCTGCCCTCTTCAACCATATGTCGAACAAAGTGAGCGTGAATGTTAATGTGTTTTGAACGTCGCTGAGATGTATGATTATGAGCCATAAAGATGGCGCTGGGACTGTCACTAAATAATACATAATCATTTTGTTGATACTTCATTTCACCAAGTAATCACTGCAACCAAATCATCCCGGGATTGCTCATGAATATACTTACCACTCCACCGCATGGGCAATGTCAGGACGAGTGGAAACCATAGCATACATTATGGTACCAATTGCTGATTTATAAGGAATGTTGTCCATGAATTCCTTTTCCTCTTGTGTTTTTGGGCACAATTCAGAAGACAACTGAAAATGAGAAGCAAGAGGAGTAGAAACTATCTTGGCATCATTCATGCCAAAT